>JAHXZK010000046.1:0-199950 GCA_020975415.1 Calonectria hawksworthii | reverse complement strand
GGGATGGATGCACATCAATTGAACGGAATAACGGAGGAACGTAGTGCCGGCCTGTATGTTAGTCAGCTGGTTGCAACACCGGCTTTGGCGATAAAAGCCCGATGGTCTCAACACCAAGATTCAGATAGCAGCTTCGTCTCAATTCACGTTTTCTGGACCGATTTTAAAGGGTTCCTGCAAGAGGGACCGTTTGATCGAACGATTTTATGACTATGTTTTGATTTATCTGACTGCAGCTGTTGCAGCCGTTGTTTTGTTATTTGAACCTGACGCCTTTCACCCTGAGAGGCCCCGACTTACCCTGAACTCAACCTCCCCTCAGAGCGGCTTTGTGTGTGGTTTTTCCTCGATGTTTCACAACTCCTACACACTATTTATCCATACTGCCTTTGTACGATCTCATCGTCCCGATGATGTCTTGCACCTTGGTGGCCAGGTTGCACACTTCTTCCAGCGGCGTTATTTTATCGCCTTCGTCTGGTTTGTTTGGGTCCAGTCCCAACTCGAGCATGCGCCGAACAACCCTCAAGACGCCGCTTGAATCGCTGTCTTCTGTCACCCAACCCCCCAGCAGTAGCAGCCGAATCAGTGTGAATCCATTCCCAGCCTCCTTTCCAAAGGGGTTGAGACCATGGTCCAAGGCAAATATCATGGCATCATCCCACCCCGGCTTTCCCAGGCTTAGAAATAACAGTTTCTCTAGCAATTTGCGATATCGTGATGATTTAGGAATCTTTGCACCGTATCTAGTTAATTCGTATATTGACAAGACCCTGTCTTGTACAGCGCTGTCCGTGAGCCATTTCGGTTTATCATGGAGAAGTAGGCGAAAGAGCGGCGTTTCCAGTTCATCGTACGCTCCTGTCCACTCTTCATGATCCACAACGTAGCGCCAGTTCGGGCGGCAAAGCCGGAGTTTTCGAATCAGCATCTCTGAATAGTGAGGGATATCAAAGCCTGCCGGCTCAATACCCGTGATCTCACGAATCTCCATTTCAGGACTCGAGACCTCAGGTTTAGCGCCGTGTTCAAGAAGAAGCTTTACCACCCGGAAGCAATTCAGCCTGCTCGCAGAGCTGTGCAGGTTTGTCCATATCTGGGGAGTGCCGTATATGCTGCAGGCCATCGTCATACCTCCTTGTGCGGGTGCCCCGTATTTAAGAAGCAATCGAACAGCTCCCAGTGCTATCTCAGGCTCTGTTTCTTGAAGTTGGCAAATGGCTTGAAAGATCAAAGATCCCCCTCGCGGCGCAGCTTCGGAAACGTCCAGGCCTGCTTCCAGCAGCAGCTCTAGAGCCGCCAAATTTCCCCTCTTCACGGCCATGCCACCGGGAGAGATTAAAGTGCCAGATAGGTGGTTGGGATCATTCCCAAGTTCGAGGAGGCACTTTATGGCGCTCCTTTCCGCGTTGACTGAAATTGCATAAGTCAAGGGCGACACAGACCGACCAGTTTCACGAGCAGAGCTACCGAGTGACACCAGACATTGAACCACCCGCTCGTCTCGCGCGAGATGAATTGGCCGTAAGAATCCTCCTAGAGTAGTATTCACATCAGCGCCACATTCGGCGACGAGCATTCGAATGAAATCGACGTGGCCGTGGAGGGCAGCTTGATGCAGCGGTGTCATGCCCAATTCTCCCAGTTCAGCTACGCGGCCGTTTCTAGGTACCCGACGGTTGACGAATGGTCCGATATCTTCGTGGGCGATTACATTCTTTAGCGTGTTGATGTATCCGTACTTGGCGGCCCAGATCAGAACAAGACTTCGACAGGCGAGGGACCCACGTGGGACCTCGTCAACGCCAGATTCGTATGAGGGGATATCATGGTACAATATAGGGATTATTTGATTGAAGAAATGGTGGTCGGTGATGGCCCATGAAAATAGGTCACAGCTAGTGAGGTGCTGGGCAATGAAATGTAGAACATCATGATGAAGATCGTGGAAACACATCTTGGTGCTACGCCAAAACATCGCTCACATCATGTCGGCCGACTCTAGCTCTTATTGTTTTTACTCCTGTTTTAGCATAAAGATAACCCGAAGTTCTACCACCAATTGAACCTATTTACGATGCTACACAGCCCGCGAAAGGCTTGACTGACTCATCCGTGACTCAATCAAGCACGTGCATCTCGTGGCGCAGTATTGCACGCTAACACAGCAATTCTGCAGATCCATAGAGGCTTAGTCTGTGCTAATAGCAGAGCGGTGTAAGCAGAGAAAGTAGCTAAATTTAAGAATTAACGCCCTCGAGAGTATCGTCCTCGCTTTCCTACCATGGGAATGCGTATTCGATTGATCGAATCAATTCTTCTTGGCGAGCAGACCGAGGCGTATTCTGACTCGAATGACGGCGAGTGGCATACAACAGCTAGCGTAAATTCTACGTTTGATTCCATCTTCTCGCCAGCTTCCACTCCAGCTACATTTTGAACACGACTAGGGACTATACAATGAGGAGGTGCAGTGTCGGTAGTCAGTCGTCTTGGCAGTGCCACGGACCATTCGCTGGTGATTAGCATCGGAAGACAAGCCCAAGATTAACATGGTCATTTTAAGTTATTATCTTCATGATTCAATAGTCCCTAAGCAAGCCACAAATATATTTATTCGCTGTTCGATCTTTATAATAATATAACAAATGTCTGTTGCGAGACCCAAAGAGCGATGCCTTCGGCGTGTTGGTGAAGATTGGCGGCCCGAGGGTTAATCCGGCCACAGGCCATGGTGGGCTTTGATCCATTGTGGCCCAGTTCCGGCCTTCGGATTGATCACGGCGCGTAAAATGGCACCAACCGTGTTGGACCGCGACATCATCATCTCCATCCACCCGCAGCACGTGGAAAACATTGCCAAGCGCCTCAAAAACCACGAATTCCGCAACTATCTCATCCCAGCCGCCGTAAAGCGATTCTACATCTACGAGACGAGCCCTGCATCCGCGATTCGCTACGTTGCTACCATTAGCCCCGGCAAAAGACCCGGCGAGATCCGCGACCCCAACGGTCTGCTCAATGATGAATTCGACCGCGGCGAGCTCGAGGGCCGTGCCAAATACGGCTACGAGATCCGGAAACTCGAGGAGCTCCCGACTCCATACACACTCAGCGACTTGAAGCAGAAGGGTTGGCTGAATGGCGCACCCCAAAAATACTGCTTCATAAAGCCATCCATGGAAGAAGCTATACGTGCCGTGCCCATGCGACTCGTGTTTGATGCCGCCACCACGAACGGAGACGACCAGGAGGGCCAAGTAGACGAGCCTCAAGTAGAAGCCGCCGATGAGGCTCGTGACCCATCCAGCGAAACCCGCCCGCCCAAACAAATTAAAAAGATGCCGTCTGGGATTCGGAAAACGAACAAGCGCAAAACCGCGGGCGCTGGAAAGCAAGCATCACTGGAGCATTGGCTATCTACATAACATTTAGAGTGCTGACCTGCGCCGTGACCGGATGACTACTTGACTGGTGCCATCTTCTCTTGAATGGTGTTAAACCGTATTATCCCACGTAATAACCTTGTTTGCACGGAATAAGCAAGCTTCGTCGCTGTTCCAGAGCTTCTTGTCTGTGTTATTTCCGAGCCTGTTTGGCATCAAATGGACAATACTGACAAACGTGAGATTGATACGAGATAGCAAACGTGTCAAGTGAATTATGCCCAAGCGGCAAGTTGATTCAAACTCCTCTATCATAAAATTAATGCTAATACATTATCGCAATGCTCTCCCTCTCAGAAGCCGCAAAGAGTCTAGTCTATATCGTTGGGCTCGTCTCCTCATCAATGTGAATGCCAAATCCTCCAACTGCCGACGTATAACTTTGATGCACCGCCTCGCTTGCATATACCCTCATCTCCTTCTCGTAAGCAGCGGTAACCTCAGGGCTGTAGCCCCCAGCTTCACGCAGCAACCTGCCAAGGAGGGCGGAATCTCTAACAGCCGTGTTGGCTCCAATACCTCCCGCCGGTGTCATGGAATGGACGGCATCACCGATAACGGTTACTCGAGGCTCGTTGGTCCAGGTCGGCACGCCGGAGGGAGTCGAGCAGGTAATCTTCCAGAATGCGGCCTCGGCCTCGTTCATCTCTTCAAACAGCGGCCTGAAGCGCGGGTGCCAGTTCTTGGTAAAGGACTTGGCAATGTCGGCGGCCTGCTTTCCCACAATGGTGTAGTCGTCATTCGGCGCCCGGATGACTCCCGGCTGGCTTCCCATGGTCCAGCCGAACTGAACATCCGGGTCGTCCATTTCTCCCGGGCGAACATTGGTGATGATGAAGACGGCGCCGTCGGGGCGTGTGCCGTCGCGCAACCGGAAGACGCCTTCTCCCAGTCCCTTGAAGGCTGTGGTGGGAGCCTGGCCGTGGATTCCCCTGGCGCCCGTGTCGTAGACTTTGAGCTTGCCGCCCGAAACTTGCTTGGCCACTTTGGAGTAGATGCCATCGCCAGCGATGAGCATGGAGCCTTCGACGGATTTGGTGCCGTCGGAAAATATCGCTCGGACGCCGTCATCGGTCAATTCGTATCCAGTGACGTGCTTGGCCCATTCGATGTGTTCCTCACAACCATCGGAGAATATTTTTCGCATCTCTCCCCGAGCAATTCCAACAACCTTTCCGCCTCGCGACGACAGATTCTCGGGAACAATGTGCTCCGTCTGTTCGCCCGTAACGGCATCCAATGCGCTAAATCCGCTGCCGCCCGTTTTGCCGCACTTGTCCCAGAACCGCTCCCATGTTGGGGCATCGAGAACCGACTCAATGGCATCCAGGCCTTCAGCTGACAGTCGTAGTCGGTAGCCCTGAGCGCGAAACACAAAGGATGCATCACGCTCAAAAATCCGGAACGGTATCTTGGACAGCCGCAGGGATTGGGCAAGTAACAGGGATGAGAGGCCAGCGCCCGAGATGAGGATTGGTTTGGTGACTGTCATTTTTGTTTATCTGATCAAGATGGATATCCGAGAAATTAGAACATGCCGGTGCAAACGCTTTTGTCTTTTTGAGGCCAAGTGTATCGCGTAGTTCGGCCTTCGGCCTTGATCGATACGCGATGCCATTATTAATTCTCCTTGGGCTAGTTAGCCAGCTTACAAATCTGCCAAGCTCCTTTCCGACAATCTCGCTCCCCGAACACTCCACCAGACCCCAATCGCCCTTAGGTTTGCACCGCAGTGATACCGGAATTCCGGCCTTATCGTCAGTTCCACAGCGATAGCCGGGGAGGGGCCTCAAGTCTGGATAGGGCTGAGGCATTCATCCGAATTCATTGGACCCGGTTTTTCTGCTGCTTGCTGGACCTGGAGTATTTTCCCAACACCAACAAAGAGGGCGAGGCCAATTGCAGGTCAAGAGCGGCCATCACAGTACCGTAGATACCTCCATCTTACCCTCTCTTACAGGTACTTCTCCTGGACTTCTGTGTAGATCCGTGGCGCACATGGTGGCGCTCTAATTATTAAGCATCAATCAGCGAGACGGAGGACGGAAAACTCCAAAGTCCGAGGTTCACATAGTGACGATGACAAAGGTGAACATGAACTTGGAGATTATGCTTAAAGAATCTCCGCGAGAATGAGAGGGTCTTTCGACCAAAGGGTTACATAGCATTTGACCATTGTTGAGGGTATTGGAACAATAATCCGTTGAAAATCCAGCCCCTCGCCCCACAAGCCGATTTTTTAGGTTTGGGTGTGGCGGTAAATGCACCAGGAGGTTAATTTGCCGATTCCTCAACGGGGCTAGCTCAGATGAGAAGCATTATGGGCAAGTTGGCCTTCCATCTGTTATGGATCAATTCAGAAGGAGATAAAATATTGATCCTCTTTTGGTTAAGGTGTCAATGATCAGCAAAGTGGTGTTAGTACTAAAGGATATGATCACGTTTTTAGCAACCCCCATTCAAGACAAATGCATCTCTACAACTGTGATATTTCCAGCTTCACCCAGTTATTCACTCAGGACTTCCTCACTCACCACCATATATATCCATTAGTGCCATAAAATTTACTTCAAGCGAGATATTTGACAGAAATGTGCATGGTGGTGTTGACTCAACTTTTTGGTTCCGGCCTATAGGGTAACTGACTGATGAGATGAGTTTGAAGACTGGGCTACCATCTGGACCATCAAAACCAATGATCAAATCTCACATACAAAGAGAAATAGGGATCTAATTTGAAATACTATATCATGTTGGTAAAGATATTCGTTTGGTAAATTAGACTAATTTTCTGCTGAAGTGATAGCTTAGGCAGAGTCGATGGAGTTGAATCAATTACACTCTCACCACTTCAGCGAATAATTGATCCCAGCCAAATGTGAAAAAAGAAAATAAAAATAGATTGGAAAGGAGAAAATAGATTACTTGAACACCATAAAAAAAGTTTTTCTCGTTGAAATCATGTGAAACGTGACATAATCCGACCGTGTCAGAGGTACAGGCCAAACGTTGGAGGGCTTTAGAGAGCACGCCATTTTTACGGAGTAGAATGACTTCATGCGCGTGGGACTCCCCAAAAAAGACTCATTGCTGCCAGTTGGTGCACGGTGAGGCTATTACAAACCGCCTATTGACGCGTTTTCTAGGGTCAACTACGTATTCAAGCCGATGTGGGCATTCCAAGACTGCCAATGCAGGATCTCCGCGGGCACTAAGGTTAGCCGTGTGCCAAGCTGCTGGGCACGATGCGGCGAAAAAACAAAGAAGTTCGCCGACTCGAGGCACAGCACCAATCAAGCAGGCCAATTTGACAGTGCCCGACTCGAGGCATGCCCCAGAGTTCGGGGAGTACGGGGAATCCGGAAATAGGGTGGCATGGATGGCATCCCCACCCCCGTACAGGCCTGGTCGCCCATCACCTCAATATCCACCTCGATGATGCCATCGAGATGCAGCGTCAACCATTGGCTCGCCGCGTCACTTTGGCCATCCAACTTCGGCCCATAACCCCGCCTTAAACCCATTGTTTCGGCCGTGGGCCCCGTTTCGACGCTGTAGAAACCGAATATCAGGGCAAGAAAACGTCCCTGCGTTGAGCCCAAGGGTCGGGCGAACTCCGGTATCATTACTGTTTCCCGGCAAGGATAAGAGGGCACAAGTGGGCAAGGAGGCGACCGTGGTACGCATGCAAGGCGGCGTGGGGAGCTAGTCAGGGTTTTTTTTCTTGAGCAAGGTATAATAAGGATGGATAGAGGTCCAAAAAAAAAGAAAATCGGGAGCCAGACCGAAGGTGTGAAAAAAAACAACAAAATGGATTCGAAAGACGTGGAAAAGTCTATCGCGGTCGCATCGCCGTCCGACGACACCGACGCCTCCAGCAGAGACTTGGACGATGCTTACCATGCTTACGCGGGGGCACAGGATGAGGAGTTTTCCGAAGAGGAGGAGAAGAAGGTGATTCGTAAGATTGACATGCGCGTGGTACCAATCTTGATTGGCACATACACGCTGCAGTACCTCGACAAGAACTCGATCAACTTTGCCAGTGTGTACGGGTTGGAGGAGGGGACCAACCTCAAGGGGCAGGATTATTCATGGCTTGGTGAATCCGTCAGCTCGCGACACAAACGAAACCATCTAACATGTCTATAGGCTCCATCTTCTACTTTGGTTATCTCGCCTCTCAATTCCCGGCCTCGTACCTCATGCAGAGACTGCCCGTTGGTCGTTTCGTCTCAATCACGACAATCATCTGGGGCGTCATTCTCATCACAACGCCCGCGTGCAACTCATTTGCCGGCATGGCCGCTAACCGCTTTTTCCTGGGTCTTCTCGAAGCCGTCGTCAACCCGGCCTTTGTGCTCATCATGTCCATCTGGTACACGACAAAGGAGCAACCGCTGCGTCTCGAAGCTTACTACTGCACTAACGGAATAGCTACTATGTTTGGAGGACTCATCGGCTACGCCGTTGGCCACATCACAACAGGTCTCGAGCGGTGGATGTATGTCTTTCTCATCTTTGGTGCTGCGAGCACCGCCTGGGGCATCATTAGTCTGTTCTTCCTTCCAGATCTGCCCGCCACGGCACGATTCTTGACCGAGAGAGAGCGCCGCATCGCCACAATTCGAGTTTCGCGCAACCGCCAAGGTGTCAAGAACAAGCACTTCAAGTCGTACCAGGCAGTTCAGTGCGTAAAGGACCCCAAGACGTGGATCCTGTTCATCATGGCCGTGGGCGCCCAGGTGCCCAACTCGGCACTCACGAGTTTCGCAAGTCTCATTGTCAAGGGCTTTGGCTTTGACACCCTGGGCACGCAGTACCTACAGATTCCTGGTGGAGCGGTGCAGTTTTTGGCCCTGATTATTGGCGGAGTCGTTTGTACCAAGTTCCCCAACTCGAGATGCATCACCATGATTGTAGCCAATTCGATTTGCATTTTGGGATCAGCGCTGCTCGTCGGGCTTCCAAGCTCAAACAAGGTTGGTTCTTGATTTAACCGAAGCTCATTATCTCTTCTAACTTGTCCAATAGTGGGGACGCCTTGTCGCTCTTTGGATGTGCTATTTCCAGGGTCTGGGTTTTAGCATGTCATTGACCATGATTTCGTCCAACGTTGCTGGCTCGACTAAGAAGCAGCTCACAGCTGCCATCTTGTTTACCGGATACTGTGTTGGAAATATTATTGGGCCACAGACTTTCCGTTCAAGCGAAGCTCGTAAGTTGCTATTGTCATTTGTAACACTATCCACATGTACTGACTTTCCCTAGCTGGTTACCACAGTGCATATATCGCCATGCTGGTTGGATACACCGTCAAGTTGGTTTCCATTATTGTTCTATATATTTACATGTACCGTGAGAATAAGAAACGCGACGCTGCTGGACTGGTCGATGAGAAGGAGGCAGTGGAGGCTGGTATGCATGACCAGACAGAGATCGACAACAAAGGTTTTAGATATTCACTGTAATCGGTGAGGTATCAAGTAGATAGAAAAAATGGGGTGTGTAGTGATGGACATGTATATAGGCAAATAATAGACTGTCATTTATGTCATACTAAAGTGTGTTACGAAACCTAGCTAAATAGCTAAGAGAGACTAGGAAGATTTAGCTATTCAACATGTACGGTTCCTGCACCGTAATCTTTACTGTCGCGGTGGTCCTTTGAAGTTCTCTGCCCCACTTCTGAAGTCTTGGGAACTCCATCGAGAGGACTTGGGTCGTCAAAAATCTCAGAAATTTCCTCAATGGTTAACCCTCGCGTCTCAGGAAAGAAGAAATATGTAAGCACGATGTAACCGACAAGAATTGCGAGATATACACCGTAGCTAAGCGAGTTAACTACTTTTCACTTGGTACGTGACAGGCCTACTTACTATTTCCACCCAATAGCATCAAGAGCGATGGGGTTCACAAACGTATTGACCGTGATCGCAATATTCTGAATGATGATAAAGAGCGCCATGCCTTTCACTCTCAGGTAATACGGCAATATTTCCGCGGAATAGCTGAACAAACATGTGAGAAAATGATGCAAGACTTTTACAAGGGAGCTTACGCAAATTGGAACGGTGTCCACGCAATATCATAGGATCCGTAGAAGAGAAAGAGGAAAGGAATGACGGCCAGTCCGATAGCGCTCTTTCCCGTAGTAGCATATGCACCTGATAGGGCCATGACGAAAATGTACGAAATGAACATTCCGATGTTGGAGGAGAGCCAAAGGAATCTCCTGCCGAGTCTTTCAGCCAGCAACGCCCCGGCACAAGATAGAATGACTATGATTGTTAGTGGTGTACTTGTATTCTAGAGAAATACTAACGGTTCCAAATTTGTAAACCGGCATTGATGCTGGAGACTTGAATGGAGGATGTAATGCCGACTTGTTTCAGTGTCGGTGACAGGTAGCTGTAATTTTGCCAATTTAGCAGTGAAGAAAGAGACCATGAATGATAATTTACTTACTAGCTAATAATTCCATTCCCAACCCAATTTGAACCAACAGCAATGGCAGATATAATTAGCAAGCGATGCCGATTGGCGGGAGATCGCACAAAGTCCAGGTAGGTGGCTTCTTTGATTGAGCCCTCAACATTTAAGGCTGTCTCGATCTCCCCGAACTCATAATTCACTAGTTCATCATCGAGATCTCCGTTTGCGTGATGGTCAGCTAGGATCTGCTTTGCCTCATTGCTTCTACCTTTATGGACCAACCACTATTGAACAAGTTAGAAATTGGTCACGTTTTGATCTTTCAGCCTTACTCTTGGAGATTCAGGACAGTTGTAAGTTGCGAGAAGCACAAAGATCGGCCCGACTACTTGGAGGTACAGTGGAAGACGCCACGAGTAATCGCCAGTCATGTAGAGGGTACCGACTATTTCAATCAGCAATGAAGCACAGTTGACAACTGAAGACTCACAGCAGACCCAAGAAGACGTAATGGATGAGATATCTAGTCATTCTTATCAGCTGAGTCCATCTCACCGCGGAACAAATACATGGTGCATACAATATACGCAACTATCTGTCAAGCGTGATTAGTTGATGTCTCGCCGAGGACGCTGAAAGAACTCACAAAACCCAGCTATGATGGGTCGATACCGGGGATGAGCGATTTCTTGGAGGAGAGCTGGGGCTGTAGACAAGCACAGTGCTGTTCCAAAGCCAATAATAGCTCGACCACCGCAATACATGCCGAAGTTGACCGAGGCAGCATTGACGATGGCCCCGACAATCTAAAATGTGATTAGAAATCGTTAGACATCATCGATAGCATCAAAGACTGACCACAATCAAAACGCCTGCCCACACTGTTGGGAGACGACCCCACCTGTTTGAGATGACCTCAGCGACCCACGAGAAGCTGTCATTGTTAGCACAGACTCGTGATAGTTTGCCTAGATTCTTCAGCTCACACGATGGCGGGAAAATATTGTGAAGCGGCAATCAACCCCAGCCTGTAGCCAGTAGGGTGACCCAAAAACTCCTGCCATTCATCAATAGGCTGCAAGCCGTTCAGAAGACTTCCATCGTCTGAAGCGCCACGTCAGCTCTCACGATGATGGACGCGCTTGGGTTTCTTTTGGTCAAATCTTACAGCCGTTCATAAAAGTTACAGCGCAAAGTCCAACGCAATGCCAGACATTACGCCGAAGACCTATGCTCAGATGCTTTAGTAAATGAGTAAAAGGGGCTGTGTAGATGAACATACATGGGTCCTTGTACCACCGACTTGCGGTGTTGTTGGAAAGCGTGCTCCAATGAGATAATCCGCCCTCCGCATCAACCTTGCCTGGGTTTTGTTTGTTTCTCTGCATCTTTACTCAGCTGGCGATTGCTATGCCGCGGACTGGTGGGTGTTGTCGCGAAGGAGAGGTAAGTGGAAGGCTGGGAATTGACCCTTCTTAAATAGTTCGCCATTTTTGGGAGGAAGCGGGAGGGTAGTAGTAGTAGGTGTATGCCTGCACAGTTTGAGTTACGGTTCCTCCAAGCCAACATAAAAGCAGTCTAAAGACAGCGACTACTTTCCCCGCATGCCGCGGCAGTGGAAACATGGGGTACAGCACGGGGTCCCCGGATCTAGCTAATTTTGGGGGGTGGTTATTGTCTGGTGGCTTGAAAGATGTCGTGTCGACTGTTAATCAGGACTCTCCCGCAGCTGAGCAGGTGGTAAACCACTTTTTGAGGGGGCCTATCATGCCTTCCTCGATAAAAGGCAATTTAGAGGGCGGGCATGAATGATCAGAAGCCAAGGGCACGCTGCCCTCGTGTAGACGTTGATTTGTATCAATTTTAACGGAATTTCATGGAGCTAATATTTCACCCTCTGTTCAATCTTGTGAAAACACTAGGCGAATACAAATGATTGGAACTTGCGAGTGTATGTTAATCTGGTTTGGACATTCCATGGAGAAGCTCAAGTAGCGATGCTGTTCTGCTTTCCACGGCTAACCGGAGGTCCACCAGGTCTAGAACGTGATACAGGGGCTGAGTTTAGCCCGGGAGAAATTGCCACGTATACCTACTTTCGAAATTTAATTGGTAGAGATGAAAGGATGGCATGGCGGAAGGTGGAAGGGCGGTAAGGTGGGAGGGCGGCGAGGCGGAGAAGCCGGGCGGGAAGCCGACTCAACTGACCACTGCGGGAATGGTGATGCAACATGGTCTCAGACCTACGCACTGGCCAACTTGAGTAAATAGCCATCTTGAAATCTGACAAATTTCCACATTTAGCTCTTCATAGCGAGGAGACGTGGTTTGCATTTCTTGACAAAATATTTAAATTTCTTCATAATTTCTTTTTTTCCCTCTTGGGTAAAAGCTGTACCAAGTGTATTACTACTGTCAAAATGTCCTGCCCAGATTGCTACAAAGGTTCCATCCAGGAGGGCACGCCTACTGGGTCAGTGATTAAGCTGCATGGTTTTGATACCTACGTAGCTGAGCCAGCCAGCGGTAGAGCTCCAGAAGGATTCGTCATTATACTACCCGACTGCTATGGATGGGAGTTTGTGAATCTCAGATTAATAGCAGACAGGATGGCATCCAAAAAGGATTATCGAGTCTATCTTCCGGATTTTATGGACGGTTCGTCATTCAGTACAACCTGTCCTGCTTTTCTAACAGGCTGACTAGGGAATCCTGCCCCTCTTTGGATGCTCCAAAGCACCCAGGGAATGACGAGAGACAAAACGTGGTGGGATACAATATGCAGACCGTAAGTTTTCATTGTGGGTCAGCTTTGAGCAAATATTCACAATCGTAGTTATCATAGATTTTGGTGGCGGAGGGGTCTGAATGGCTTCATCGGACCAAATGATTTTCAGATATCCTTTCCTCGAGTCAAGAGTTTCCTCGAGAAGCTTCGGCTGAATGAAGCGTCTCAGTTACCCATCGGCGCCGCTGGCTACTGTTGGGGAGGGAAGCATATCATGCTCCTGGCCCAGAATCACAAGATTGATGGAAAGCCATTACTCGATGCTGGCTTTGCCTGTCATCCGAGCAAGGTTGAATTCTGGGGGGATATTGAGAGAATCGCAATTCCAATATCATTTGCTATCCCCTCAATAGATGAGGCGTTCCCACTAGAAAAGGCAGCAGAGACGAAAGCAAGAATCGAGGCTAAGCCCGAAGCTTACAGAGGCGAACTCAAAGTGTACAAGGGGTATAGACACGGTTTTGGTTCTCGTTCAGATCCAATTAATGACGACATGACGGGCCCTGAAGAGGCAGAAGCTCAAGCTATCTCATGGTTTGAGAAGCATTTTCAAAGGGCTTGATAGTATGATCAATCGTTGAGGCTTTGTTTTTACGCAAATCTACCTATATGGTAAAAATATCCAGATCAGTAAATAATAAACTTGAGCCGCCCCGCATTTTCTTTGTTGTAGGAGTTGGAACGGACTCGGCCAAACGAGGTGCTCCGTGCCCGTCCCCGCCACATCCCGATCTCTGTGGGCCATCTGGCAAAATGCTTGTCGTGCAATCATCCAGCCAATCAATTGATAGACCGAGAGCCCATTTCATGATTAGTGAACATTTAATTTTGATCTGGAAGTGGGCGTATTGAGGCGGTCTGTCATGCTACTGCACGGCCCACGACGCAAGAAAGCAACCTTGAAGTGTCAACGGGGAGAGTGTTGGCCCCAATTGAGCCTGATGCTGGGTTTCTTGGACATTTTTCATATTCACTCTAACTCAATCGTGCATTCATCTACTGGGCAATTGAGTTTGCAGCACTTGGCTTACTAGCCAGTCATCACGTACCATGGGATGAAAACAAATCACATCAAGGAAGGCAATTGTAAAACAGTTTGGTAGCAGACACAGAGAGTGTGTGAACATTTTGGTAACTGCCAATTGAACCTTCAAGGTGAATTGGAGGATATTAGAGCCGCGACCCGGAGGCTTAGGCTGGTCAATATAGAAGCACAGGATATGTCAGTGCGATGAATTGGCTCTTTAGACGATCTAGCCTAGCGGGAGAAGTAGATTATCGTGATGTGATGGCTGGAAAGGACTGGGTTGAGTCGAATGCAGTCTGTCATTCTTTTGGGGATGTTTCTCCCAGATTGAGTGATGGTCAGAAGCAAAACTTGAAAACTGGATCATGCCTATGTAGGCTGAGCTTGTCCATGCGCAACACCTACAACGAAGGTCTAAAGACACGGGTGTCTCAAAATCATGTCCCTTGCTTGTATGCCACTTATGAATCAGTGATGTAATTTAAGAGCTGCATGGTGTTGCATCGAGAGGGAGCCGAGGCACGGGGCGGAGTCCCCTCTTTTCGGTGTTCGGGTCCTTAGCTGACGGAGAATTTGCAGCGAATAGGTACGTTTCGTCATAGGAAACCTTGCAAGATATAAATTCCAGTGCAGACGCTGACAGTGAATGAAACATTCGCATAGACATACCCGAACACACCTCAAAAGAAACAACAACCAGAAGGCCTATTCGGAATACGACAGGGGATCGATTCTCAACTAAATATGGAGACCTACCCAGAATCTGGAATCTTGGTAGAAGCCGAGTCTTTCCATGACATTGGAGGATGGATCGTGGATTCGCAGTGGGAATTGGAGATGGGATCTGCGTATCTGATGGCCCATGGTCACGGGGTTCCTGTTGGGGACGCCACAACTACCATCTCAGTCGATGCTGCAGGCGAGTATAACGTCTGGGTCCGATCCAAAGATTGGGTCCCCGGTCATCACCCTGGACGCTTCAACCTCGAGATCAATGGGACCACGCTCGACGTCGAGTTTGGTGCCAACAACAAAGACTGGTCTTGGCAGAAGGGAGGCAAGTTGGAGCTTTCTCAGGGTGAGACCATCCTCAAATTGCGGGACTTGACCGGATTCAACAGCCGTTGCGACGCCATCTTCTTGAGCCTGGAGGACGTGGCGCCGCCCAATGCCAACAACGAGAAGACGCTCACGTGGCGACGCCGCATTTTCAACATCCCTGATGAACCCAAAGAGGCCGGTCAATTTGATGTTGTAGTTATTGGAGGCGGTGTCGTCGGTGTTGCCGGCGCGCTCTCGGCGGCGAGATTGGGACAGCGCGTCGCGCTTGTTCAAGACCGCCCGTACCTGGGAGGCAACGCCAGTTTGGAGACGGGGTTGAGCCCACGAGGTGTGAGAGGCTCCCTTGTGAGGGAGCTATCCTAGCGCGTCAAGGGTGGAGACCTGACAGCTATCAAGTTGCTGGAGGCCGAGCCTACGGCAACCACATTTATGGAGTTTACCGCGTATCATGTCGTGTGCGAAGATTCCACAATTATCGCCGTCCATGCCCGTCACGCTCTCACTAGGCGCGAGCTTCGCTTTTCTGCGCCCATTTTCATCGACTGCTCTGGCAGGGCCATTCTCGGGATGCTCTCTGGTGCAGAGACCATGTTTGGCCAGGAGTCCAGAGCTCTGTTTGGAGAAAGCCTCGCTCCTGAACTTGCCGACAACACGCACCACGGGAACACACTCTTTTTTCGCACCCAAATGGCGCAGTCGCCGTCTCCCTTCCCCGAGGTGCCATGGGCAACAGAAGTTGCAAAGGACTATGCCAACCTTGGTGGCCAGCTTAGAAGACCCGGTCTTGAAAACGGACAGGGCCCTGTCGCCCAGCGTCCAGGATACGACCAAGAACAAGCCCTTGCCGTGCACATGACCTGGCCGCTCACCCATTACTGGGAGTATGGCCAATAGCTTGACCCATATACTCAAGGAGAGCACATTCGCGATCATTTGCTCCGCGCAATCTACGGCACAATGTCCAACGTGAAGAACAATGACCCTAGAACGTACGACAACCTAGAGTTTGACTGGGTGGCGTATGTGCCCGCCACTGGCCAGTTCCGGCGTTACAAGGGCGACTATATCCTGAACGAGACGGACATTCGCACCCACAAATATTTCCCCGACGCTGTCGTCCAAAACGGCGGCCATTTTTGCTTGCACTACGGAGGGGATGAGAAGTACAACTTTAGGCTCAAGGATTGGAAATGGGATGAGCGTGACAGGAAGGACTACGATATTCCTTTCCGCTCGCTGTACTCGGTCAACATCAAGAACCTCATGATGGCCGGAAAGCACATTAGCAACACGCACATTGCCTGTTCCAGCACCAAGCTCATGGGTAACGGTGCACAGCATGCCATGGCTACGGCGGCTGCGTCCCAGCTCTGTAAGAAGTACAAGACTACTCCCCGAGGTGTTTACCAAAATCATCTCGAGGAACTCAAGGCCTTGGCAAAGACTATTGTTGGAAATTATAACGGGAATAGCTTTGCAGAGCAGGTGTCTGACGATGACGAATGATTCCTGATCTCACTTACTCTACTCGCTGTATGGCCGGGTTCTCCAAAGACAAGAC
Source organism: Calonectria hawksworthii (assembly GCA_020975415.1). Classification (NCBI taxonomy): domain Eukaryota; kingdom Fungi; phylum Ascomycota; class Sordariomycetes; order Hypocreales; family Nectriaceae; genus Calonectria; species Calonectria hawksworthii. The sequence continues at coordinate 183,631 of JAHXZK010000046.1, read as the reverse complement.
CGATATGAACACGAATCACTATCAAACAAGGCCAAGCTGCTTCAGTGATAGACAGCAGCGATAGACAGCTTCGAGTGGGATCGATCTTGAATAAAGTGAGAATACAAAAAGGGATTGATGACCCAATCAATAAAGATTTATATTTAATTGTGATGCTATGAAAAACCAAACGAGCTTGAGACCCCTGCGATGTCCAGTATCCAAGAGTCCAAGTCTATATCATCTTCCAGCATATTCTGTGAATAGTTATCAAGCAAACCCTATATCGTGAAAATTCTGTTAGCTTTCATTGAACGGGAGGGCATCAAGCCACCAGCATACGATTGTAACCGACGTACCCAGTCAACCTGTTCGATGTAGTTCAGACTCTCTGGCATTTGACCCTCTTCGCGTGCCTTTGCGTTGGCCGAAAGATGATGAGCCGTCATAGCGATTGTTTGTTCATCAATGTAATGGTCAATTCTTAAAATTGTTGATTCCAGCGCTTGGGCAGCAATTCGAGCTTCTGAAGAGTACGGACTCGCCGCCCCCCAAATCTTGTGAGCAGTCTTGATGGCCCCAAGATATTTCAAAAATTCACTGTCATCACTGATTAAAGCACTCTCTTTGTTATAGTTACCTTGTGATGATTGCACCTGAAATGTAAGATCCAGACATATAACCATAGCCGCAAGAATGAAGTCGTTGAGAGTGAGCGCCGTGATCATCCATCCATCTTCATGCAATTGGCCGCCTGGCTGTGTTGCATCGAATAGCTCTACTTGTCTGTCGAGAACATGTCCAGCTGCCTCCAGACAAGCATTCCTCGACCAACTGTCTTGTCGATTTGTGATGGATTGTCGATGGAGCACGATTATGCTCTTGAGATGGAGCATCTCAATCGTAGTTCGGTTCGCAATGATACCCGGACTATCCACGACAGATTCTCTCAAAGGCTTGTACTTGAAATTATTGGGAAGCCCCTTATACGTTTCTCTGATCTTCTTATCGAGAATCACGGAGCTTTCCCGGGGAACTGGAACAAGGGATCTTGTATGGTTGACAACTGTTTTGAACATTGTCATTACCGATGCCTTGACGATCGCGTACAAGATTGGCGTATAATCTGAGGATGGACGTGCTTGTGGCAACCCTGGTGAGTCGGCGTTGAAGTCTGAGTAATCCAGGTTGCGCGGCAACTCTGCATCGCAGAAGTCGGTGGGTATCATGCTGGGCAGTCCCATTTGGAAGGACATGAGCGAATCAATTTGAAATATGTTGATCCAGACCCTGCGACGCATTTCGCTTTCGAAAGGTGAAAATGGGCCTGGAAGCTTGGAGGGATCTCGGTGATAGCCTTGGCTGATTGCCAATCGGACAATCGCACCCCCGAGAAACCAAAGATTAACGTCTGAATCCTTCGAGCGCAGATAGCAACCTTGTAGGTGGATGATGAGAGCTTCCAGGCTGTGCTCACTCGCCCTGGTGTATTTTCCTAGGATGAGACAAAGTTCGGCTTGCCTTCCGAGAACCTTAGCCGGAGGAATGTTATTTTGTTGTCGCCCGTGGCTCATACTGGAAAATTCGTATAGACTTGCAGCGAGGCTGAGCACCGCAAAAAGAAGACCGATCCAAATTGGAGAGGTATCCGTTGGTGTTGTCCAAAATGACTGGTACTAATTATCTGCATGTAAGAGAGTTTTTACTCCCCGAGTAAGCTTTTCGGGGCTCACCTCTTGCTGGAACTTTGCAGGATGCAGAATTGCTTGATAGGAGAATGATCCTGTTAGCCTTGACATCTGAGTGGGACAGAGCCAAAGATTGGGACTTACGCAGGATTGTGTGCTGTGATCGAAAATAGTAAGAGACCAAATTGTCGCAAATCTGTCGAGTCGGGAGTGCCTTGAGGATTTGACGCAAGTTTGCTGACTCGGCGCGCCTGAAAACAAGGTCGGCACCTTGAGATTCCTCTCCTGAGGGATGCTCCATCTCTGGCGTCAAGGAGTCTGTCAGTGAAGCATGTTCGCTGGTGTCTGGCAATGATAACTGCTCTCGGATGCCCCTGATATCCTCCAAGATCGACGACCAATGGCTGGAATCTACATAGCTCGCTCGAAAGTCACTAGAGCGACCACCCCCAAGGGCTTTTGTCGGGTCTGTCGTGAAGGTGACACCCTCGAGCCGCGTCCCCAAACCATCATCCCCTGTTTCAGTATTTATCGCCCTTCTATCATCAATCGGCGTCATGGACGGCATTTGGTGCCTCGGTACACCCCTTTGAGCTAAAGTGGTGATGAGATCCTCCAAACTCTTCAAGCGATCGCCCACAGCCTCCTTCCCATCTTCAGACCTCTCGCTACGATCGGCATTCAATGCGTATCGACATTGTGTTTCTTTGCCTCTCCGAATGCACGTGTCACAAGGGAGGCCACGATTGCATTTTAATCTGTACAGGGTAGTTAGGTATTCATTATTGGGCAAACCGTCAATGTCGAACTGGTCGAAGACTCACTTTCGAATGCGGCAGAGCTCGCAAGACTTGGGCGGCCTGTTCCGCTTCTCCACTTTTCCTTCTCGCATCTTCGCTGTAGCAGGCACAAGTGCGTGAGCACAATGTGAGAATGTTAGATTTGCCTAAGAACCAAAAATGAACGGAGAAAGGCCTTCTGAGGCTTCACTCTGAAGGAAGCGGCGCCGCGCAAATGGGCTAGCAATCCTACCAGGGCGGGGTTTTTAAATCCGTTCCGGTCGCTCAGGTGGAGACACAAGCTGACATCGGGCGCCTCATGTGCCGGGGCGGGGATATTAAATCCGCCTCCAACAAGCCCTGACTAGCGCAGTGGGTGGGTACAGTATGCCGACCTCAGCTCTGAACATTAAGAATATAAAGATTGCAGAATGCCAGGAAAATGATAATTTTGAAATCACAGAGAATTACACTCCTCAGCTAAGCATCACTATCCATCATGTCTGTACTATCAGCTATCCACGGCGTTGGGTCCGTCTTTGCATCCAACTTATTTGTCACTCTTCCTTATCCTGAACATGTCCAAGGACTTTCTGAGCAGACTATTATTGTCACGGGCTCCAATACTGGCCTTGGTTTCGAATCCAGCCAGCACCTGCTGCGTATAGGATTGGGGAAGCTAATTATGGCTGTCCGCGATGTGGCCAAGGGAGAAAAGGCCCGGTCCCTTCTCCTTGAATCGACAAATCGATCCCCTGACTCTATCGAGGTGTGGCATCTTGACATGGCCAGCTACGATTCGGTCAAGGAATTTGTTGATAGAGTCAACAATTCTCTGAGCCGTCTCGACGCTGTCCTTGCCAATGCTGGAATCTGTACAATGCAGTACAGCAAGTCCGAGGACAACGAAAAGACCATCACCGTCAACGTCTTGTCAACATTTTTACTCTGCCTACTGCTTCTGCCAAAGTTGCGCCAATCGCCATCACCAGGAAGACTTGTCATTCCCAACTCTGCCATGCACTACTGGGCACCAATCAAGGAGCTCATTCCCGGAAACACGTCTATTTTCGACCGCCTGAATAACCCTGAACAAGCAGACATGAGTTCCCGATACCAAGTCTCGAAGCTTATCGTCCTGTACGCCGTGCGCGAACTTGATGCTCGAATGAAGGCATCAGAGAAGAAAAGCGTTGCCATCAACACGCCTAACCCGAGCTACTGCAAGTCTGGCCTTTTGAGGGAAGGCATGGCTGCCCCGCCCGACTTTCTTGCTCGCACGACCGAGATGGGGAGCCGAGCCCTTGTGCACGGTGTCCTCGCCGGTGTTGAGAGCAGTGGCCAGTATTTGAACAATTGTCATAACCAAGAGTAAGTGAATGTCCCCATGCGTGTTGATGAGGAGAAAGGTTACTGATCAGTCACTGGTTTCCGATAGCCCTGCGTGCCACGTAACCAACAAATTGGGGGGTCAGATCCAAAAAGCATTTTTTGACGAGATGATGGAGAAGTTGGAAGCCATTTCACCGGGAATCTCTTCGCTCATATGATTGCAAGGAATTCTCTGGTGGATTATCTACAGGGCTTTCTGTTAATTGGGGATACGGGTGGTTTAATTTCTTTCCCGTGGGGATCGTTCATCCTGAGACAAACATGGAGAGCTTTCCCTACTGGGCAAATGTTGGTTCTTATGGCATCATTTTAGAGTAATGGATATATCTCAAAGCCACCAGAGCATGGAATATATTTTTTTTTCTTTCAATAAACAGTCAAGCTTTTAGTATTTGGAAAGGATTTGCATCTCGTATTAGAGGAAATACATGGTAGTAAACATACTTTTGGGTGTTCTAATTCGTTAGAAGCAGTGCCATCTGATCTTTCAAGTAAAGTATCGGAAATCCTTGTTGTAGTCCCCCTCTTCAGACACATTTATCTCGACGTTCTGAGCAACCGGTCCATACAATTCATCTTTTCGTCGATTTTCTCTAACCAAAGCGAAGTGCATCACCAAAGACAGAATTGCCACGAGACCGCTCAGACCACAGCCAATAGCGCATCCAGTGACAAAAAAGGGTCTAATATGCAGTCAGTATGATTTAAACGCGTAGAGTTTGTGAGTAGGCTTGACATACGCGTCATGAGTGGGGAAAACGACGCTACTAATGAGCGAAGAACACTGTCCAATCGTCAATGATATGGCGAGCCCGGCGCCCTTTTTGGAGTCTCCTCCTTGGTTATTGAGCAACCAGGTGATGTTGAGAGCCAGGGCTGGAAATATCCCACAAGCAGCAAGCCATATTCCAAGATAGCGCGGACCCGTTTGTTCCATGTCTTGAACCCCAGCCAAGATCCCATATCCAACAGAGGACATGGCCCCGAAGCCAGCAACAATGAACCCGCGGTTTCCGTACTTGTCTGACAGAAAAGAAGAGCCAATGCAGAGGAGGAAGGCAGCAAAATACGGCGGTGCCGTCAAGCCCTGAGCGGTGACGGAGTCGTAGCCCATGTTGTGGACAATCGTGGGCAGGAAGTTGGATAGTGCAGCGAAAGAAAAATTGCAGCAAAAGTGCATGATGGCGTGCATGTAATTTTTATAATCAAGAATCCCAGCCAACACTTGTTTCCATTTCACGCCGCTTTTTGACGTGTGGTCTCGGACCTGCAAACGCTCCACGGCAGCTGTTTGCTCCTCTTCCGTTAAAAACTTGGCCGTGGACGGCGAGTCGATCAAGAAGAAATACACTATTGGGGCAAATGCGATGGTTGGCACACCCTCTGGTATCCACTGTCAGCAATAGGCCACTTTGGTGCCTCAGAAAGGGCTGGTGGGCAAATTGAGGGCGTAGTTACCGATAATAAATACTAATCTCCATGGTTCCAATGAGCCACGAATTTGGGTAATCCCATATGCAAGACTCGAAGCAAATGTATTTGCCAAGGGAAGCATGCCCAAGAGTATAGACATGCGGAATCCCAATTCCTCTCGCTTGTACAGGCACGAGAGAAAATATGGAGCACCAGAGCCGAAAGTGGCCTCGAAAATCCCGAGGAACACCCTGGTCACGATTAACTGGGCCAAGTTCTGAGCTGCTCCAGAGCTCATGGCTCCTGCGCCCCAGCTGGAATCCTACTTAGCACACCAGACACCAATCAGGGCCAGAATCGGCAGGTCATACCACAGACAGAGAACTGCCACGTAAATGTGGGCGGGAAAGATTTTCCAGAACATGGTGGTCCACTCGAAAGAGATGTAGCTGATGTAGAAGGCGTTCAGCACCCAGGACCACTGCGAGGAGCTGAGGCCGAGCGATTCTGGGGCGCCCGCTGTCTTGGCATTGCCAACATTTCCGCGATCGAGATACGAAAGAATGTACAAGCAGCAAATCAAAGGGAGCACCCTGCGATCAAACTATACAAAGCAAGGTTAGCCACTGTCAGGAGGGAAATGAGTAGCGCGGCGCCACCACCTTTTGGCAGATTCTCCGATCCACCGCCTCTGGGATGGCTGGCTGCGGGCTGATCGCAAAAGACGAACTAGGGCTGGTCTCTTTCGACGCCATGGCTGCGCTCGTTCAAAAATAAGAGTCTGAGTTCGTTGGAGTCGCGATACCTGCGATGGGGCATTTATCAACCCCCTCGAAAAGAATGCACGGGAAAAGGGATGGCGAGAATCTCGGCACATGGTGTATTTAGCCTGATGATTAAGGCACGGCAGCGAAAAAGATCAACACTCCTAAGCTCTGTTCGCGTAAAGATGTGGGGTCATGTCTCGGACGTGGAGATGAGTGTCACCGCGTTGCTTTTTAGGTCACGAATTACGACGGGTTTAGCCTCGGCACTGACTCTCGTGCGATCCCGTTTCTTGCTGTGAGGGTTGAACGCGAGGTAGCACAGACGGTCACCTAGGCAGGTAGGTCATGGCTTATTTCATCTCTCGTCATGCATGGCGCGAAACTAAGTTGTTTTTCAAACTATTCATTCTAGACTCTGCGTGATTTGATGAGACATGCAAATTTCAGATTTGCTATTTTTTTTTTTTTTTTGAGGGGTTTAAGTATTTCTCCTTCTCCAACGACTGGAGTAGCTCAACGCTGCTGTTCATGTTGTACAATCGTGTTCATGCTAGAGTATCAACTGAGGGGAATGCACTATAAAAACTCAAAAGAAAAGAAAAGCTTTTCTCTGAAGTAGCTTCCCAGGCAGTATTCAGATGCATTTCCTAACAAAAAGCTAGCACGTAATTCGAATCAGCGCAGAATGTGATCGATGCGATTGCGATTATGGTGCTCCGGCGGGTGCTAACGTTCTTTTAACCTAAACTGAGTCAGCACCTTAGCTGAGGTCGTGCCTCTCCTGATTATTCCACAGAGCCGCTATTCACAAAAAGGGATCTGTCATGTGACCTTCGGGAATTGTGTGTGCATCTTTGCCGTCCTAAATGGTAAGGGTGGATAATACAAAATCCGGGCGGCGCAATTGGGGACATCAACTCGCACCACCTGCATCGGGATTTAGGCTAGATAGCAATGGCAGAGTGCGCGCACCGTAAAAAGGAGGCTTGCGCCCTTTGCGCAGCATCCTCCACTCACGTATGTCGGAATGGAGAGGATTTGGATCTCCCTTGGCTTGTATGGTCTCAAACTCTGAGGAAGATGTGATCGCATGGCCCATCGGTCATTTTTGCATCATACATACATATCTGATGCTTTCTTTGGCTGCAGGTATTACCTCCCAGACGCCACTATTATGCGTTTTGGCTAGCTATAACCTACTATTGGTTGGCCGAACTGGCATCCATCAGGATCCAATGTCCCATGACGTCGATCGCAGCTGCAGAGTGTTTGATGGGCGAGTGAGGGCTGCAGAGTTGATGTTACATGTGCAACACGAGGTGCTCCTGGAGCCTGATTAATCGAGGATCTTCCCCATGGCTCTCTAAACAGCGTGTTGAACTAAAATCTCACCACAAAAACAAAAGCTTTCATGCGCCCGCAACCAACAGCCGGATTTCTTGACGCTTGCTGCGTGAATTCGGCCAGTGCAGGATAAAGAAAGTGCTGCATGTCTGCCTGCTGCATGCTGCTGCCGTGTCACTTCTGCAGGTCTCCACTTTGGGCGGCCGTTTTTGCCTGTTCAGTTCCCGTCCTCATGTCTGCATCTCTAGTGTTTCAGCCTTCAAGCCTTGGCTTGTTTTTGCGGAAACACTGGGTCGAATTTGCCTTCTATATTGCCGTAGACTGGAGTCATTATAAAGAAGAATATCGAGTTTAAATTGATAAATGGCCATGCTAATTAAAGCATTACCATATGACCAAACGACTATCCCGACTATCGATTGCACTCCCCTAAAAAAAAACACGTAAAATGCGGCCGAATACCACCATCCCGCCCCTTATCTGACACCCCTTAGGATCGGAATATGCAAGAGACACTCGAGGTATTTTATGCAGGTAAGCTTGCATTGCATATTGGAAATTCACTCGTGGAGAAATCATGGCCACTCAATTTTCCCATTCTTACTCTTCTCAATTTAATGGAAACTGATTGGGCTGAATAAGGGATGTCTGAGTGTACGGTCGATTGGGACCAAGCCTATTGGCGTTGTAGATGTAGCGTAAATAGCTCTATGTAGAGGGGGGGAGACTCAGGATGATGGAGGGTATAAAGACCAGAATTTATTATTGAGGCCCGTGGGGCATTTATTTTAGCAACCTTTGAGAGTTTCAATATCCAAATTCTTGTCGCTTCTTTTCTCCGCCTATCTCACCCAATATCTGAGGCTCAGAAACACCATCACTCCACCCAGGCCACGATGATGAACCTTACCAACGAGCTGCTCACCTTGAACGCAAAGGTATTTGCCTACGGCGGCACTCTCCTCGGGGTCATAGTAACTCTAGTCTGGGGAATTCCTTTGGTGCACGGGCTTCTTTTTGCTTCAACCAAAAAGGTTCCAGGGCCATTTTGGGGTCGCGTTACACGCTGGTGGGAATACCGGCTGGTTCGGAAGGGAAACTCGCATATGGACTATGTTGATCTACATGAGAAATACGGTTTGTGATAGTCTCCTGTGCTTTTGAACAATAGTAATGATGACATACACCGCAGGTCGTGTGGTGCGAATGGGCCCAGATCGTTACAGCTTCAACCACCCCGATGATGTCAAGATCATCTACGGACCGGGCAATTCATTCCCCAAAAGCGTTTTCTACCAACCCGCAATGGTGGACGATCCCGACCGGAGGAACATGTTTGTAATCAGGGACATAGAGGAGCACAGGGAGCGACGGAAACGAGTCAGCTCTCTCTATACTATGTCGGCGATGATATCGTACGAGCCCCCCATCGACAGGATGACACTGGTTTGCACACAAAAGCTGCTCCAGTTTGCGAAAGAGAATCGCTCTTTTTCTTTGCCTGAGTTTATGCAATTTTACGCCTTTGACGTCATCGGCGAGATTACTTTCGACCAAAGCTTCAGGATGATGGAGAATGAAGGGGATACGCACAACCTGGTTAACGGCATCAAAAAGATCACTGACTACACCGGAGAGATAGGAATAGTGCCCGACTTCCACCCTTGGCTGGCCTTTTGGAACAGTATTTTCGGCGATGGAGCAGAGGTTGCGGCCCCCTTGGCGGCCTACGCAGCTAATCAAATCGTAAAGGGTCGCGAGAATGCTGGAGCTTCGTCAAATGAACAGACGTACGACACCTTCATGAAGAAACTACTAGATCTAGATGCATCTCACAGGGTCAGCATGGCCAACATGGTAGATGTAACTGCCAGCAATGTGGTCGCAGGATCGGATACTACTGCCATCGCTCTCAGTTCGGTCTTTTTTTACCTGTACAAGAATCCCGAACTGCTGGGCAGGCTCCGCCATGAAATCGATAGTATGGCTACAGAAGGCCGATTATCAAATCCCGTCACCTTTGATGAGGCTCAAAACATGCCCTACATGCAGGCCGTCATTAAAGAGGGTTTGCGTATCCATCCAGCCGTGGGAACAATCTTGGCTCGGGAGGTTCCTAAAGGCGGGGTCGAACTGGCAGGAACATATTTTCCAGAAGGAGTGAGTTTCAACAAATTACACCTAATTTTCCTGGCTAACACGTCAATACGCAGACTGAAGTTGGGGCAAACTCGTGGGCAGTTCATTTCAACAAGGATATATTTGGACCAGATGCCCACACATTTCGCCCGGACCGTTGGCTAGAGCCCAAGGAAAAAAGGTCAAAATGGATGGACACCATGTGGATGCCAGTAAGCAAACCAATCCAACAAATAAATGGCGCAGCTAATCGTCGCATAGTTTGGAGCCGGGTCACGTACCTGCATCGGGAAAAATATCAGTCTCATGGAGATGAACAAGGCTATTCCTCAAATTGTTCGGAATTTCGATTTCATCTTCGAGAATGACTCTAAGGTTCTCTCCAGTCGCTGTGCATGGTTTGTGCACCCAAAGTTCAATGTGTGGGTTCGACCACGCGGCATGTCTAAATAGAATTCCGTCGGATTAGGACTCGGTTGTCACCTAGTATCACTGCGCTGGGTCAAATGTTTGTGAAGGGTCATAGTATGCATATCTAGTTTGATCAGGCACACCTTCTCTCTACCCTTAACAAGAGTTAGGTTATCCATCTTGCCGATCTCTAGCTACTCGTGTCGGGATCTGCTTGAACTAAATGTTTCCTTCATGTTCCTTTACCCGCTTCTAAACGACCAATCTTAGTACATGACCCAGTTTTCTGTAGCAATGCGAAATCTCTTGCCCCAGATCCACACGGGGATGACTAGGATGGAAAATAAACCCATCAAGCCTCCAAAAACACCAAACGGAATAGCCGCACCAGCGGATTCCGCCCACTCGCTGACGAAAAACGTCCAAGAAAAGCTAATAATCGCCCTAAAGAGGGTAACCATTGTGAACGCATCAGCAACAACTGGCCCGTATGCCTCAATCAGCTAAGCGAGCAACATATTAGTTCGACACCTCAATTATGCGCGCAGGCAATACTCACATAATTGAACCCAATTGAAGGAACTTGCATCATTGCGAAGGAAACCATACCGTTTCCGAATTGCAGACCAACCCAACCGGTCTTTGATGGGTTCTGTGCACAGAAGCCAAAGACCCACAGGCCAACAGTGCCCATAAAGAGGCCAGGGAACGCGACCGGAAGACGCGATTCAGGTTCGATAAACAATCCCCGGGAGACACCCTTGGCCTTGATAACACGATCGGCCAAGATGCTTGTCACTATGGCTCCGCAGATGGCGCCAATAATACCGCCCGTGTTGATGAGGCCAGCATTTTCTCCCCACAGGTACGGGGGATAAGCAACATACTGAGGACCCATGGTGCTGACGGTGACGACACCGCCGACAAGGCCCGCATACCAGAGCATAACGAGCCATACTCCTGGAAGTCGCAGAGTCTGGAACGGCACAAATATTTTGGCCATGAGCGACCACTGGGGACGCTGGAATCCCAGAGACCTCTTGAACGTGAATGGAGCATATTCCGTGGTCACTTCCTCTTCCACTGGCTTCTCAATCTGCTCTGCAGCCCCGGTTTCATCAGCGCCCTTGCTAGCATCGCTTCTCGCCCAAGCATTCTGGCGCTTAAACAGTGTTTCAGGGACTAAGAAATAGCACATGACAAGGTTTACTGCCGAGATGATAACGTTGATCCACTGAAGCCAGCCAAGGCCCAGTCGTCCAGCGATGTAGCCTCCGCTGATTCCACCAACAGCGGGACCAAGGGTAAGCCAAACTGTGTAGACGCCCTGTAATCGTGTTAATATTTGTCATGCTGTATCAGCTGAGAAAAGGTAAGGTACTGACCATGGCTCTACCGCTCTGGTGAATAAAAAAGACTTCACCGACCGCCTTGGGTGCAACTGGAAGCGGTTAGCAGATCAGCGCGCTCCATCAGACAGGCGCACTCACGAGTATCCGCTGGGGCACCACCGATTCCCATAAAGAGCCGAGCTGCCAAGAGGGACTCATAACTGGTGGCCTTGCCAGCCCAAACAGAGGAGAGGGTCAGGATAAGAAGACCAAGGAGGATGATGGGTCGGCGACCAAACGCATTCCCCATGGGGACCCACCAAAGGTTGGCAGCGCCGAGCATCAAGACATTGACCTGTTGGCGAACAGTGTGAGCATCCCTCATTATAGACTCGAGCATTCGGGTTGTCTCACAGCAATCAATCGACTCAGTTTGCTCATGGAAACAGGCGGGTTGAAAGCCATCGGGGTTGCCAGCAATGGAAGGGCGCTGGAGATGGACCCTGATGTAAAGTTGGCCACAAAGCCATAGAAAGACATGCAGGACAGTACTGCAATCTTGCGCCACATGGGCCAGTTTAGAGGATCGGCAGGATCGAGGGAGGGCTCGGGGGATAGGATAAGACGCGAGTCAATCTCTCGCTCGGCCAAATCTACAGTGAAAACAGTTGTCAGTGATGTCCTATCCTCAATGTACGCAGAAAGTGAAACGTACCCACTGCCGCGACTGTCCCCAAAGGAGTTGCTTCCTTCACTTCCTCCCGTGAGAGGGAGAATGCATAGCGGAACCGAGACATATTAGCTCAACAAGACGAACCAGCTTGTACAATGACTCTTGTGTTGAGGAGAGGGAAAGAAAACCAAAACGGAAGTCCAGCCATGGTGGCAGGCGCTATATAGTCGACCCAACCATAATAGAATCTTCAACATACCCCAGCTACCCCGTACCCCAAACTGGGGGATCTTGGTTCCCCAGACATGCTCCCCGCCTCGCTCAAAGTCCGCATCTCACCCGCATCGGCTCCACCTACCCCGTCCAGCTTAACAGCCAATAGAGGGGGAGTCTAAATTGCCAGCCACAACTGTAGCGGTCGACATCATCCAGTCCGCATTAATTGATTCGAGCCAAGCTTCTCGCGACACTCATAATTCACATTACAGTGGCTCCAATCTCCACCAGGATCCCTGAAGGCCACCCCACGGCTATGTTTAGTTAAATCGCCGCCAAGCGAGGGGCGCAATAATCCATGCGTACCAAGCCAAACCAGCCCAAACAAACTTCTACCATTTATCGTTGCAACCAATACGAATTTGTGTCATCTACCAGGTGATCCCTGCAGCCGACCTATCCGTATGCTTATCAAAACCGCTGTCTCGCTTCGCCACGTTCGGCAGCGTTGCATCAGGCATGAATACCACGCCACTCAAATGTAAAAGGGCGTCTCATATCAAAGAGCAGATGAGTGACTGCCAAATTCCTTCCCAGCGGCACTGAGCATGCGGAAAGCCAACCTGGAAAGCAGCCGCCATTAAACCCCTTTCAAAGCGTTCAATGTGTCGTATAGAAATATCCTAGCGCTTGCATTATCCAGATTTCGCAACCCGCTCCCATATAGTTATGGCAAGACCTAGGTAGGGAGCTGCGTACACATTTGTCAGAGTAGCAGATGCTTCCAAAAAAGAAAAAAAAGACACGTTCATTGTATCATTTTTCTATCTAGTGGGTACTGCAAGAGGTGACTGCTCAAACAAGAATTTTCCCCCGTCTTTCCTGTTCCAGCTTACTTGCTCGTTTAGGAATATGGACAGTCGGAATGTGGATGGTTAGTGTACCAGGGTCCAAGCACGGGCCTACAAGCCAGCCGCAGAGTTTCGATGCCAAGATCTTGCAAGGAATTGTATCCAGTCCCCCCAAAATGGCAAACAGAAAAAAGACAGGAAACTCCAGAAGAAAAGAAAAGAATGAGAAAATTAATGCCTTGATTACAGAAAAAAAAATCCCTGGTGTCAATTCTCAACCATCCATGTATCACAATAAAGCGCACATTAAAGTAAAGGTTGGAATTTTCCTTGGCACCCACTCCGGGATCATGGAGCCGCGAACAGCCCCAACTCCCCGCATGATCCCCCATCCGGCCCCGCTCATCCGTTCTAGTTGAACCGAGGTTCTAGCACATGGAGCCGGGCCCACCACTGGCACCCACATTGGTCATTTGATTGATCACCTCCTAAATATTTTATCGCAAGCGAATATATTGACGTGAATAGATTACTACCGACGTAGTTACACTGAGTCTGATATCGCGTCACGCTGTCGATGCGATTTGGATCCCCAGTTAGTGCCAAGGCCAAGACCTGGCTCTAGGCATCTGATCACCAACATGCTGCCTTCTACGAGAGACGGCTGCCCCAATGAATGCCATTCAGCGTCCATTATTTAATACGCAAGCTAAAATAGAGAAAATTTCTCTAAAATGCATTTGCTCATATTGCTTTCGATTTGGCGAAGGCTTGATGAACCTCTTTTGCTCTGGTCAACGACATTTTTAGCCGTAACCCACATGGTGGGTTCGGTGACCCAAACGCCTTGCCTCGTAAGAACAACAGCACTCTACTTTTGTGCCACATCGTATCAGATTAGGAGTTCTCCCCATAAATCGGACAATTACCCAGTGTTCCAGCTCTTAAAGGTAAGACCCGACACCGGCCTCCCTCTTTTTTATCATTATTTCACCATCAACGCTTGGGCTAACCTATAGTCATACCCTTTAGCACCACTCTCGACAGCAAGCTTGGATCATCTACTTACTAACGACTCAATGATGTCATTTTCTGGTCGTTGTTTGCCCACGCCAAGCTTGACATCCCAGCCTCTGAGTAACTCGGACAAGATGATCTTGATAATGGCGTCGCTCAGGTATCGCCCAGGACAGGAGTGACGGCCATAGCCAAAACCTAGATCAGCTGTGCTCACGCTTATGAACATGTGTTTGTTCTCATCACCGCTTTCTAGACGAGAACGATAAAAGCGCATCCCGTCAAACGATGCAGCATCGTCATAGATCGAGCTATCGCTGTAAATCGAACAAGTCGGGATTTCGACCTTGGATCCTTTGGGAATAAATGTTCCATCCGAAAGCCACAAGTCAGCAGTGGCGGCGCGTTGAAAGGCAGCTGTGTTTAACGAATGAATTAGCGCACATAAAATCTACATCGATATATGATGCTGGAATCTTTCCAATTCTTACTCAGATCTGGGCCCGAAAGGCGTTGGCTCTCTTTGATGAAACTGTCTAGCTTCTTCATCTGATACAGCGATTCCGTAGTAAAAAAGCCATTCGAGTCTACAGATGACTTGGCGGCCTCTTCTCGGAGGCCAGGAATGTATTCGGGATTGGCAGCCAAATCGTAAATGCATTGGATGGTAGACATGGTTGTAGTAATAATTCCAACTGATACCAAAGCCATTTGGTAAAGGGTTTGGGCGTCCACGTCAGAGCTTTCCTGGGCATTTTCGTCGCTGCAGAGCATGTCCAATAGGGTTGGGGGGGTTCCGGTCCCATCCCTGGCCGCGTCCCGTCGTGATTGCATGGTGTGCTGGACTTGGGCGCGACATCGGGCCCACATCTTTTCAATCTGAACCTTCTCATGAGAAAAGGCCCAGATGACAGGACGGAGTATAGGTGGCCACTTTTTAAGGACGCGTATTGCGTCTACTACAGCGCTGACGTATCCTATTGTCGCCTCGAGCCACTCGTCGCTCTCTGCTGCCTCTTGACTATGAAAGATGATGGCGCCGAGTTTAGCCACCAGAAACATGCTCGGCTCGTAGGGCTTTAAAGGGCTCCAGTCTATCGCATGGGGTTAGTCGTTAGTTTTCAATCGCCCCCAACTTATTGTTGTTAAATCTTTCTTGTATAGTTCATGTACCAAACTCCAGTGAACACCTTGCTTGGTCCTTACCTGTTTGTTCTCCAAAGAGTATCGGCACTAGCCCGCGAGCTGCTGTTTGTAGGATGGGAATGAATGCAGCTGCAGAAAACACATAGTAGTTAGAAACCCGTTTTTTTGTATCCCTTCAGTAATACTAGGCTGATTTTTGCACAACTCACGAAGCATTTTTATCATTCCAACACGAACCAGAGCCACGAGGGTCTCAGGAGGAGCCCCAAAGCGAGTGTATTTGAATTGTAGGTCCTGTCATCACCACAGTTAGCCAAGTCTCGTCAACATCTCTCTTGAGCAGTCTTATACTTACATTATCCACCGATATCTTGAAGCTCAAGTGAGGGTGACTCTTAAGCTCGTCAAGAAACCGAAGTGGGATGACGAACTTGTGGCCGTCATGAGTAGTCAATGCAAATACTTTATCTGGGTACTGCGATACTAAGCTTTCAACATAGCCCCTGGTCAAGTGCATGCTGGTATGGGATCAAACCTTTGAGTATCCATTAAGCAGCATTTCCCTAGAATTGTGAACGTAATGAGACGCCCTTTTCTTGTTGTTGGGTATTTCATCTTTCATCAAAACAGGAACTGCAATTTTCCGTTGTCCAAGGTAGTGATAAATCGCAATGAGCGTGACGGTAACCGCTGGGAGTAGGATCCAGTTGGAAGCTGAAAAGGCCAACCTCGTGTGAGGAGTGGTGGCATTAGCAGGCCAGTGGTAAGATTCCATGCTTTATTGGACACCAAAGTGCTTACACAGTAGCGCTACGTGGAATTAGAAGACAAATTGAAAAATATAATTGAATATTGGGGTGGGTGGTGGGCAATACAAAAAGCAAAAGCAGGTTGATCAAGAGCCGGACAAGAGGTGGAAATATTCTCGTTGGGATTTGCATTGAACGGACCAATCAGATCACTGCTTGTAGGACGCCCAGCCCAACGAAGCGAAACAGCCCAAGTGAATTGACTCATACGTCATCAAACTCTGTAGAACTGACTAGTTCCAAAGTTCTGCCCCATTTCTTTAGAATGGTGGCCAGCTCGAGCGGCGCTAAAGCCACGACGGGGGAGACTAGTAATTGCCAGGTTGGCAACGACATATCGAAAGGTGATGTATCAGAAATGCGGCGTGGATTTAGAAATTCATCTCATCGATTCGTAATATTTGGCATTTTCACACACGTGTCTTTATTTTTGCTTATTTGATGAGCTCAGTACAGAAACCTTCTTTCAGTCCCTGTCACGCTCTGGCAGAAGTGGAGCGCCCCGTGCCAACAGAGCAATTATTACAGCACTTGTACCTTCACAGTCCCGGACGTTTAGTTAAAACCAACATGAAGTGCAAAGTCTGCGGCATGAAACCATGTCAGAGAATGTTCTAATGATAATCTACGTATGATGAGACGTTACAAAAGACCGCACATTTGACTTGATGAGCAAGTGTGTCCACTGCCAAAAGCCCGAGCTACTAGCTACCATTTTATTTCGTTACTTACAAGCGTTTGTCTGCTTCTCCAATGTATTCAGACAGTTCCTTATCACTTCAGTTACTCTTGGAATACGGTCAAACGAGAACATGTTGAAGTGATCCCCGTCCACCTCTACAACCTCAGTAAACATGTTGTCATTGTACTGATACCAGCCTAAGGTCGAGCAGGCTCTGTAAATATCCACGATGTGTACCTTTCCTCCCTTGACAGGAACAGTATCGCTTGCTCGGATCATGGAGATCCGAGGCCGTTGCTTTTTCAAGCTACCATTCCAGACGGGGGGTTCCCAAGCGAGGATCATTCGAAGTGCTTCCGACATAGCCCTTTGTGATAAAATTTGATTCTTCGTCTTCCCTCTCTCCGGGGGATTCCAATGGCTCGTTGGGACTATGCCTGGAGGCCTAATAGTGCACACACTATCAATCATGATGATGCCGATGATTCTCACAGCATGGTCCCCGGATAGGTTCCGCGCGACTTCAAGGCTTAAAAGACCACCCAGACTTCTGCCACCAAGGAAGATATCTATGCTTCCATTGGGATTTCTTTGAGCCGGAAGACCAGGCTCCATGAGAAGCCTCTTGATTAATTTGGAGTAGAGCTCTCCCATTTCACGTAGGCCGCCGTCAAATTTCTCTCCGGTATAGAAATTAGGGTTGTGAATGCCGTACACCGTCCGACCTAGCGGATCTAACGAGTGATAGTCGAAAGTGGTCCCGCTGCCGTCGTGGATAAAGAATATGGGAGCCGCCCGCCATTTCGCCTCGGGATGCAGCCAGCTTTCGAGCTGAATAACCTCTGGGTTTGAATCCATACTTTATGTGCCCTTTATTTGTGATTTTGTATATCTTGCGAGGAGATGTGGAGGAGAACCAAGCTGAAGAGGTTGGTTAAAGGATTCGACTTCTGTAGCCTTTACTAGGGAAATATTGTCAGATGAATCTGTGAATATTTGCAACCTGTCAACTCACCACCCAGTTTCTATTCAGTTAAATTAAATGGTGAAATAGTATGCCGAGTCGGATGTCTAGGAGCTACGGGGCAATCTTTTGTGGAAGTGTTTGAACGGCAAGAATGGGAATAGACAAAGACCAGACAGAGACGTAGAACCGGAGAGACTTCTCCAAGGATCAGAAGTCAGTCTCCAGTAGGCATGGGAATGCCTTGGCTAGCGATTTGGCCATTGGTCTCTCTTTGAGACACAGCTGTGGCAACCGCTTGGAGACCCAAAGATTGTGACAGCTTGGGCATGGGAGCGGTGAAAAAGGCCTAGCTCCTAATCCTAGCCACTTATCCTTGTAAATGGTGTCAGAGAAGAACTACCCTTCAGGCCCAAGGGCGGCACAAGGGCTATGTCTGGCCCGTCTACCCAAATGCCAAATGGTTGGTTGAACTAGTTGATTAGCCTCATTAGTCGAACGCGCTAGGTATAGTGCTTTCAGGGGTGGCGCGCTGGAGCAAGTAGCCATCTTTCGGCCCAATTTGTCGTGGCTACACTTTTAACATAAAAAAGGTGAATACTGTTGACGTGTGAGCTTTGGACTTTGGGCCTCAAGCCCTGCTACCTGTTTTGGCCTAATGAGACGAATTCCCGTGTTCTTTCATACAAACGTACTAAACTGCCAAGTGAACAACTCGCAGGAATCGGGACCCACTCTGTGGTCATAGGTTGCATCAAAGTAAGACATTTCAGTTCTACTGTGAGGAATAACCAAAGCCCGCGCACTAATTGCGGCATGAAGACTGGATCGTGGCGCCAATCACTCCCGAGTAGAATGAGTCCAAAAACTTGCTATGTGGAGAGTAACGCGCACCCTGCCAAACTGGTGATGGTCATGGACGGCAAATGAGCTCACCGATTGAACAGGGGTTGGCTACTACATTGCACGGGCCCGCAAGCTATTGTGAGGCCCGTAACGGTGCATTCAGGTTATATGACAAAGTATGGTTTGTTGAGCCACCTCGCCTCACGCTTAGGGCTGTTTGGAAGCGTATCCCTACTGCTTCTGAATTCTAGTTAAACTAAAAACAAGCTCGATTAAGGGTGTGGTGGACCCCGGTTGAAGAGGCCTCACTTTTTGGGTCGCGGCAACTGCGTCAGCCGCTCGAGGGGGTAATGCATCTTCATGTCTCTGGGCCTTTGACTTTCATCATCAGGGATCATCAATCATGCATATGCAATGCATTGACTCAGACTGGGTACAATGAATTCGAAGCGAGTCTGGTTCCGAAAGCAGCCTTTGATAGCACACAGGCACCAAGAATGTTGAGATTCTATCAGGATGTCTCAGAACCAGCAACAGTCAGTAGATGAATATGTGTTTCCTTTCGCCACATAGCTACGTCAATCTGACCAGGCCCAAGGAAAAGTTGTTCGGAGTCGTCAGGTTGCAGCCCTAATTATAGTGTTTTCTTAGGTAGATACACGTCCTTTCCCTGGGGGTATGTTCGGTCTTGTGCCTGGATTACGTCATGGTTTGTCGAGGCATATGAAGCCAACATCTCCATCCAGGAAAGATAGATTTTGGATACGTGTTCGACGTTTCTAGCTTTTTAGAGTCCATTGCATTTTCTACTAACATACCCGCACACATAACTCTGATCTGATACCAGACCACATAATGGTGATCGTTGCAATTGCTGGCGGAACCGGCGGTCTTGGTCAGGCCATTGTACATGCTATTCTAAGCACACAAAATCACGAGGTCTTTGTGCTCTCGAGAAAGGCAGGTTATTCCATCGAGTCAATTAAATCGTTAGCTGACACTAGGTAGACACCAACTGTGGAATCGAACAGCAAGCTTCATCATTTGACTGTGAACTACGCCAACATTGATGAACTCAGGTCGACGCTACAAAAGCACAAAATCGAGGTCGTGATATCAGCCCTGCTTCTGACTGATGAAGAGAGCTCAAAGGCTCAGATAAATACCATCCGCGCTGCTGCTGAGTCGGGAACAGTCACCAAGTTCATCCCCTCAGAATATCATGTCAATTATCACATGCGGGTTGAGTAAGGCCCATTCACCAGCTTTAAGTCTCCTCGGAATTGCTAATAACAAACTGATAGCGGGATAGATATGGCAATCCAAGACTTCCAGCTTGAGGCTGAGCAAGAGCTTCTGCAACATCCTCAATTAAACTGGACGCTAGTCCGATGCGGTGTTTGCCTTGATCATTTGGGCTTCCCTTTCAAGCCCAAGCCCTCGTACCTGGAGCCATTTTCACTCTTCGTGGATCTAAGTAATGAAAAATGTGTTCTACCAGGAGATGGAGAAGACATTCTTGTGCTATCTCACACAACAGACATTGCCGCATACATGGAACGTTTGATATGTATTCCAGGCCCTGAATGGCCTCGCGAAACCTGCATCGTTTCCAACAGAATCCAAGTCAAGGACCTTGAAAGAATTGTCAGAGAACTTCCCGGTGAGTCATATTCTAATAAAGCTGATTCACCTTGCGATCCTGATTTCTTACACTGTATCTAGGAAACGAGATTCAGATTTCCTATGAGCCGCTGGAAGCTATACTGGACGGCAACCTTGCGACGTTGCCTTTGAATGATCACGAATTCAGAAGTAGCTTCGAGACAGGATTCTACGCAGAGGTTTACCGCGCCGTTATGCTCATTATCTTGCGTGGCGGCCATGACCTTCCCGGTACAAACCTTTCAGATTTGTTTCCTGATGTGGAAAGGACGGACGTAGAAACTTTTCTACGTGATTGCTGGAAGCTAAAATGTGTTTGAGTCTGATGTATATTGGGATATCTGACATGAGTACTAGGGCCTCTTTTCTTTTTGTATGTTTTCACAAACAATTGCGTGCTAGGAATATAAGCTCAAATCCCAAAACGGCCGATCGTAATAACAACTGTTCCGTAATTAAGATCGGTTGGAGGAAGCACTATGTGAATATAAGAGACGCCGAACACATAAATATAGCTAGATACTTGCGTGGTAGAACGAGCGGCGTGATGGTCGGTTTTCCTGAGTAATGAATGAACTTATTCTTTCCACTCTACACCACAGCATCTGAATTTCACATGGTAGATCATTCGAATTATCCTCCTAGTGTCACGGTATCTCGAAGACCAAATATTTCTGTTCAAGCAGATGAATACATCATTACTACTGCAAAGGATTCACCCATGACCAAACTCCGATCATTAAAATGCTCCTGGCTCATGTTATGCTGACGCTAGGGTGCATCCCAAATCCTGGTACAATGAGTCGTTGATTGAATGATCTGCTGGTCTACTTTTGAAAGTAGAATAGTCTAAGGCCTCTGTTGTCTCAGTTGACTAACGGTATCGACCGGCGGCTTGGCTTCCAAGAGTGACATCTTTTTGGCTTTGTGCAAATGTGGGGAGGCTGAGACAAGTGTCTCAGACTTCACAACTTATCGTCATGTCTGTGCTGAAAAATATCTCAACGTTTTCGGTGAGGCCTCTCTCTATACCTTGGGCTGACTCAACATGGACGCACATTTAATCCGACTGTAGCCCTTTGTGACTTTTATCATGTATTTTTTATTTGAACATATGATCTGTACTCTGTAAAAAACAATAATCTGAATTTCATACCATCATCCCTTTCTTAAGAATAGACCTTGCATCACTTCTTTCTGCAATGTCCAAGTTCTCAGGAGAAGTCTCCGGATATCATGTTCTTGTGACAGGTACGTAACATGAACGTGATGCGATTTTGCGTACACTAAAATACCTCTGCGATCTTTTAGGGGGAACGAAGGGGATTGGCCGTGGTATCGTTGAGAAGTTCCTTCAGGAAGGTGCGAACGTCTCTTACTGTGCACGTACAGTAACAGGTAATGAGTTCGCATCATTCGCAGATGCTACTGATGGAGCCATTGCAGCTGGTACCAGTGTTGATATCAGTGATCACGCGGCGATTGAGGATTGGGTTCAAAAGGCAGCCAAAAACTTTGGAAGGATCGATGTTGTCGTTGCAAATGGTTGGTTGTTTTGTTTTCCTCTTTTTTTGGGCACAGCTTGAGATCTTCAAATCACTAACGTGCGTTTCCTTTAGCTTGCCAGTATGCTATTGAAGACACCATTGAAGCATGGCAAGCCAGCTTCCAGGCTGACATAATGGGCCTCGTGACATTGATCAACGCCGCCACACCCGATTTACACAAACGCGAAGGTAGCGGATCAGTGGTAGTCATCAGTTCCATTGCAGGATTCGAGGCTCGTCAGCTGCATCTGACTGCTCCATATGGGCCTTTTAAGCGGGCTCAGGCAATGATCGCTCGAGACTATGCCCGAAAACTGGGTCCGTTAGGGATCCGTGTCAATTCCATTGTCCCGGGGGAAATTGCAACACCCAGTGTTCCTATGCCGGACGGGACGACACAACCAAGTACCTTCGAACTTGGGGTTCAACTATACCCAGAAGAGTTTCAGAAGACATTAAATGATATTCCATTGGGTAGGTTTGGAACCGTCAATGAGGTTGCCAATGGGGTAGTATTTCTTGCAAGCCGGCTTTCCAGCTATATAACCGGATCTAGTCTCGTAATTGACGGGGCTCTTTCTGTTAGTTTCTAAATTTTAATCAATTTAAATTTTCTCACGCATCATATTGATTAGCTTTCTTCGTATCACTCGTGAAAGAGGTAGTGGTCGGATGATACAGCCCGCAAAGATTTCAAATGTTCGCTCGGGTACAATGTCTCGTGGGTCTTGACCCTGAAAGATGAGAGGCCTTTGAATCCCTAAATGGTGTCCTCATTTGCTGAGACTAGTAGATCAATAATTCATAGTTTGCCAGTCTAAAAGGTACTAGTACTCCTGATTTTCCTTGAGAAATTGAGGGCAGACTTGTAGCAGTACCACATGCATGAAATTTGGGGGAAGTCCCGAGCAAACATTTAAAACCCCTGTGGGCTGTAAAGTTCAAGTTGACGTCAACATTTCACGCATCTAGGTTGATATTCTAGCCATCGTTGCGGCTAAACTTTACTCTAAAAGGTCTGACATTGACCAATTTCAATAGCTATCATGCATAATACGTAATCTTGAATCATGGTCATACGGTCAATACGACGAATAAGCGAGAAATTTCAAGGCTCCAGCCCCTATGCCATTGCTCACTAGTTGTTGTGCCGTGAAGGTCGGTCAAGATCGCGGGCCTATGCTCAGCTCCCCACAGACAATAGTTGGTCCACATCTCTAAGACACGGCACATTCTACACCAATTAGATAATCCGAGACATGCCACGATACACACCGGACTAAAATCTAGATGATCGGTGAGTGGCCTCATCACAAATTCGCTCCTATGCTACAGAAACCGCCATGTCTCAGCCTCTTTTGGTTTGATGTCTAACTCGAACGTTATATTTGACGGTTCTTTTCATCCTAGGAAACAAGCGAAGTCCGAGAACCGCTCTTTAGTCCGTTTAATGATCGGCAGATAGGATTGAGGGCAATCGGCCCGTGCCCGGCTAAGTAGCGAACGAGAAGCTAAGCCGAAAACGAAACAAAAAGTGACTTTTTCAGGAAAGCGATACAGGGCGATGTAGGCTAAAAGACGGGCTATAGCTTTATCATGACTATTACTCAGTCAGCCTTAGCCGATATCACGTTTGAACGGGCCGACAAGGGATGGCGGTTGAAAAGTTGGGAAAGATGAGACAGAGGCCGAGAGGAGTATCGATCTGCAGCCTAAATCTGTGTTGAGGCCACGAACCATGACCTCTAGCTCCAGGGATAACCACGCTGATGGATTGAAAGCGGTTGTTGAGCGATATGAGCGTGAAATCGCAATACGGCCCCGCTCTCTGGTGAGTATTTAAGTCGTAGTATCCTTTTTAAGAGAACTACAAACCTTGATAATATTTGGTTTTCAAGCAATTGAAAGCAACGTTATGCATCTCAAACATTTGCGTTAATCCTTATCGTTCCAAACAATACATCGACAGCAACACCTGGTCTTTGATCCCACACTTCTCTGACAGCATGCATGAGCCTATCGCCATTGTGGGCACGGCGTGCCGATTCCCGGGTTCTTCAAACTCACCGTCCCAATTATGGGAGCTCTTGAAAGCCCCAAAGGATGTCCTATCTGAATTCCCTCCAGAGAGACTGAAGCTGTCCAACTTTTACAGCGAGAATGGAGAGATGCATGGGCGCACAGATGTTCACCACAAGTCATATCTAATACAGGAAGACATTCGTGCTTTCGACGCTGCATTCTTCCATATTAACCCAAAAGAAGCTGAATGCATGGATCCTCGGCAGAGAATCCTTTTGGAGACCGTCTATGAAGCATTCGAGGCAGCCGGTTGGCCACTTGATACTGTTAGAGGTTCAGCAACATCAGTTCATGTCGGCTCCATGACCAATGATTACCTGGTTATGCATGCACGAGATCCTGAAACATTGGGAAGCCATGCTGCCACTGGCTTATCTGATGCCATTTTGGCAAACCGTGTATCCTACGCCTTTGGTTTAAAAGGAGCTTCGATGACCATTGATACAGCATGTTCCAGCTCACTCACTGCCCTATGCCTTGCCGTCAGGGATCTCCAGGACGGGAATGCATCGCAAGCAATCGTTGCCGGCACCAATCTCTTGATTGATCCATTTTGGTATGTTGCAGAATCTTCAATGCATATGTTGTCTCCAGATTCTCGATCACGTATGTGGGACAGTAATGCCAACGGTTATGCTCGAGGCGATGCTTGCGCAGTTGTTATTTTAAAACCACTCTCAAAGGCAATCCAAGATGGAGACCACATCGAATGCCTTATTCGAGGAACTGGCATGAACTCAGATGGCCGCACCGATGGGATAACGAAGCCATGCCCTTCATCACAAGCCAACTTGATTAGGCAGACATACGCAGACGCTGGCTTAGATATCCTTTCGGATCGATGCCAATATTTCGAATGCCATGGAACTGGTACCCAGGCAGGAGATCCCGTTGAGGCACAGGCGATTCGCGATGCCTTTTTCCCCCAGGATAAGAAATGGGATCTTGCCGATACTCTATACTGTGGCTCAATCAAATCAGTCCTTGGACATTCGGAAGGCGCTGCTGGGCTCGCAGGCGTTCTGAAGGCGCTGCTGGCCATTCGCAACAAGGAAATCCCCCCGAACATGCATTTCCACGAGCTCAATCCATCAATAGAACCCTTTTACGCGAATCTGCAGGTGCCTACATCACTACTCCCCTGGCCAGCTACAAAGGGAGGGCCTCGTCGCGCGAGTGTCAATAGCTTTGGATTTGGTGGTGCCAATGCACATGTAATCCTAGAGAGCTATGAACCGGAGATAGATTCGACTATCGTGGAACATCAAGTTGTTGGGCCGTTTGTGTTTTCAGCCAAGAGCCGCAGCTCGCTAGTCAACATGCTAAAACGTGTGTTGGAATACATTCGCCTGCACCCATCGCTGGATCTCGACACGCTGAGCTACGTTTTGCATTCTAAAAGGACCGTGTTTCCCTATAGAATTGCGATTCCAATAACCACAGACCACCATGCTCTTTCCCAAAGCATAGCAAGGGAAATTGAACGCTTGAGCGCCCCTGATGACAGCGCTAAACTCATCTCTCGGCCAGTTTCAGGAAAGCGTCCTGGGATCCTGGGTGTCTTCACAGGTCAAGTATGTTCAATCATTTAACTCGTTGCTCGGAGTTTTCTTTTTGTTTTTCTCTTCCCCGCCCCCTCTCTTTGTCCCATTCTTTGTCCCATTTCGAGGCTGATGAAATACTTGTAGGGTGCACAAGCTGCACAAATGGGTCGCGAACTTTTGGAGCATTGTCAAATCTTTAAAAGCTCAATTGCGGAATGCGAAATGGCTCTGAATTCTCTGCCTGATCCTCCCGAATGGTCATTGAGCCTGGAGCTGGCAGCTGATGAGTCTTCATCGCGACTATCTGAGGCCAGCATTTCACAACCGCTATGTACCGCGATTCAAATAGCTCTCGTTGACCTACTACATGCCGCCGGTATCCGATTTTCTGCTGTTGTTGGCCATTCGTCAGGAGAGATTGGCGCAGCATACGCAGCAGGACTCTTGAACCGAAGAGATGCTATGGGCATTGCTTACTACCGAGGTTATGTTGCTCACCTTGCCAAGGGTCCCACTGGTGAGCCAGGAGGCATGTTAGCTACCGCCATGTCATTTACAGCGGCTTCTGAACTATGCTCCACGCCTCGGTATAAAGGTCGCGTGACTGTTGCGGCTGTGAACGCCCCATTGAGCATCACACTATCCGGCGATATGGAGGCAATCCTAGAGATCAAAGCCGATCTAGCAGAGAAAGAGATTTACGCCCGTCAACTACATGTAGATACGGCGTATCATTCCCACCACATGATGAGGTGTGCACAAGCATATTTGCAGCATCTGGTGCAACTCAAGGTTCAAATTCAAGTCCCCCCGAGGCAAAGCACTTGTTTCTGGTATTCCAGTGTTATTCCCGGCACAAATATGCTGGACATGGTTTTGAACTCCGGGCTTGAGGCCCAGTACTGGGTTGACAACATGGTTCAGTCAGTTTTCTTTTCTCAGGGCGTCGAGTTCTCAGTCCAAAATCAGTCACCTGTGTGCGAGGCTGTTGTCGAGGTGGGCCCTCACCCAGCTCTAAGAGGTCCAGTGACCCAAACACTAAAAGGGGTGATGGATCCAGTCGTCTCATATGTAGGCTGCTTGGAGCGAGGTAAAAATAGTGTG
The DNA here is from genome assembly GCA_020975415.1 of Calonectria hawksworthii. NCBI lineage: Eukaryota > Fungi > Ascomycota > Sordariomycetes > Hypocreales > Nectriaceae > Calonectria > Calonectria hawksworthii. The sequence continues at coordinate 157,242 of JAHXZK010000046.1, read as the reverse complement.
GCAACTATCGCGACAGTGGTTGCAACACTGTGGACCTTGGCTCCAAATTCGATTGATTTTCGCGGCTGCAGAGAGGCGTTCGGGATGGCAGCCGAGATGCCGATGCTGAAAGATTTGCCTACGTACCCTTGGGATCATGATCAAACCTACTGGCGCGAGTCACGTTTAGTTCGCAATTATCGCCGTGGAGACCGACCGCCACACGATCTGCTTGGCAGGTTGGTGAATGATTCAGAGCGCGAGAAAACATGGCGGAACATATTCAATATATCCGAGATGGAATGGGTGAAAGGGCACGTGTTCCAGGATGACGTTCTGTTTCCAGCAGCTGGCTATATCACCCTGATGGTGGATGCAGCAAAGTGTCTCGTTCAAGATCGCCCAGTTAAAATCATCGAGGTTCGCGACATGAGTATACTCAATCCGCTGGTCATTCGTGGCGGCGACGGAGTTGAGGTTTTATCCACCATCCGCAGCAAACTCAGCCCAGATACTGTTCAACCAGGATCCACGTTGAGTGCGGAGTTCTCCTGCCGTAGCTACCCGAACGAAGATGACGCGGACCAAACTTGTGAAAGTCAAGTCATTATACATCTTGGAGAAGCTGAACCAGGTGATCTTCCCCCCAGTGGAATCTCATCGGCTGAATTAGCACCATTTGGTATTGATCGATTTTACAATGTCACATCGGAGCTTGGATTTTCGTACAGCGGCCTCTTCCGGGCGTTGGATTCCCTCAACAGGTCTTGGGGGCATGCCAAAGCAACCGCTTCGTGGGCAAAAGGTGACCTTAACCTTGGTTGTACGCTAAACCCTGCGCTTCTGGATGTTTCCTTCCAAGCTGCACTGGCTACCATTGTATCTACAGCAGAGAGAGCTATGCCATCTGCCTACCTCCCGGTTGGAATCAAGAAAGCAATCATCAATCCCAATTCAACTTATCGGGACACATCTGGGCCAGCCAAGATCGATATAGAAGCTCATATTGTTAACTCGAATATTCTCGAGTATATAGAGGCTGACATCAGTTTGTGTGCTACATCTAGCACTCCAACTCGAACTTTTGGCGTTCAAGTCGAAGGGCTGTTGTTGAAGGCGATTTCAGAAGCGCAGCCATCAGAAGATCGAAACATCATGGCAAAAACTATTTGGGATGTTGATTCAGCCTACGGCCTAACAGACTTGTCGATTTCAAGTGCCACGCTACCAGAGTCAACTTATACGGCGGAAGAATATGAGCGCGTAGCCTTATTCTACTTGCAGCATCTAATTGAAGTCGTAGGGCCAGATGAGATCGCAGAAGCGCAGTTGCATCATCAAGAGCTACTGCGCTTTATCAAGACAACGATGAAATCGATCCGTGGAGGTATTTATAAACCAACGTTGCCAAAGGAATGGTTAAATGACACTCGTGATACCATCGATCAAATTCTGCAGCGCTATCCTCATGATGTTGACATGGCAATCCTAGTAGCTGCTGGAGAGAAACTGCCATCGGCTATCAGAGGAGAACTTGAGATGGAACAATACATGACGGAGGAAGATTTGTTGAGTCGCTACTACAGGGAAAGTAGTGGACTCCTCGCCTCGAATCAGTACATTGGTCAGATCATGTCTCGGCTGGTTTACAAATACCCAAAAGCTAAGATTCTAGAGATCGGTATTGGGACCGATAGCCCAACACTGGGGATCTTGAGCTCCATTGGTGATAAATATTTATCATATACCTACGCTGGCGTCTCGAAAGAAGCTTTCGACCATCTAAAGCAGAAGTTGCCGTCAAAGCATTCTGCGAAGTTTCAATTCAGGAGTTTTGACATTCAAAATTCTGGGAATGCACAAGGGTTGTCAGTCGGTGGCTACGATATTGTGATCGCAGCCAATATTTTGCACTCCAGCGAAATTCTATCCGAAACAATTCAAAACGTGCGATCTCTTCTGCGTCCGGGTGGCTTCCTGGTAGCTGTTGATGTCACAGGCATGACGCTTCGGTCAACTACTGTCATGGGTGGCCTGGAAAGCTGGTGGATGGGTGTGGAGGATGGCAGAACAATGGGTCCTGGCGTCAGCGTGAGAGAATGGGATAGGCAATTTCGACTCGGCGGCTTCTCAGGAATCGACTGTATTTTCCACGACCATCCCAACATATCCAAGCACAGCTACTCTGCATTTGTCACCCAAGCACTGGATAGCCGGCTGGAGATTTTGCGGGACCCTCTCACTGCAACAGACCAGATCCCGGAAAAGCCAGTCCTCATCATTGGAGGAGAAACTCTGCGTGTGTCCAAACTTGTTCAGCGCATTGAAAAGTTCACTAGACGTTGGACAGCGGAAATCAGGATTGTGGATAGCCTGGATGACTTACCACCGACCCCAGCCCTGTCCGGCACATGTGTACTATGTGTTTCGGATCTTGATAAGCCACTATTTTCCGATCAGCTGACGGAGGCGAGGTTGGAGAATCTGAAAAGTCTGCTTGGAACTGCTGAAAATATTCTATGGGTTACTTCTGGACGTCTCTCCGACAACCCGCACGCCAATATCACGGTTGGCATCGGACGGGCAGTATCTGCTGAATTTCCCGAGCACAATCTTCATTTTCTTGATTTTGATGGCCCAGAGGCATGGGACATTGACCTAGTCATGCAGCAATTCTTTCGCATGATTTTCCTTTCTTCTTCTCACAATATTACAGAGGGAATCCTTTGGGCCGATGAGCCAGAAATATTAGTGAGAGGTGATAAAATGCTCGTGCCCCGAGTATTGCCTGATGAAACAGCGAATGAGCTTCACAGCACAACCCGTCGCCAAGTCAAAAGGGTTGCAACTCCTACAGAAAGAATTGAGATTTTTAAAACTGAACCTTCAAAGGGGTCAAAGATTTTCATTGGCGCTCCTCTCAATACGCCTGAAAACCATGTACAGGTCAAGGTAAACTTGTCACTAGCATTGCACGCTGGTGAAGAAACCGGTTGCTACCTGTGCTTTGGAGAAGTTATTTCTAAAGCCTCTGTGCCATCTAAAACATGGACATTTGCTTTATCACATGCAAACTCTTCCACAATCCTGGTCCACAATGATCACACACTTTTATCATCAGTCGCCCTCGCTTCAAATCCTGCAACACTTGCGAGTGTAGCCTACTTTTTAATCGCTTCACATTTTATTCTCAGAGCTCCACCTCATGGTCTAACTTCAATATGCGGAGTATCTGACATACTTGCAGAAGCCATCTCCTTCATGGCTAGAAAATACCAACGCAGGGTTCTGTTTTTGAAGATTAGCAGAGAGACAGAAAAGCCCCGTCCGGGGTGGATTCACCTTCATCCACATAGCAGCAAACGGCTCCTTCGCCAGCTTATTCCCCGCGACTTGACCCATATATTTAGCTTCTCCAAAAGAGATGTCGACATTCTTACACCGGGTCTTCCCACCAACACCCGAGTGGAGCTTTTTGATCCATGGCAGATAGATCAGGAGACCATTCGAATTGTCGAAGAATTGTTCAAGAGCACTTCCCAGGCTCAGCAACAGTTTATAGCCAGTATGCAAAGCTCAGCTGCTGACACAGCCATTATTGGCATTCAAGAGGCAACACAGTTAGTTGATAAACACACAGAACGCGTGTCTGTTGTGGTAAATTGGGATCGAAAAGAACCAATTCGGGCTATCGTCCGAGGCCTCGAGCCAGAAAGCCTGCTCAGTCCAACAAAGACATATTTCTTGGTGGGCATGGCAAGCGAGCTTGGTCAATCTTTGACCAACTTCATGGTCCGTGGAGGGGCTCGTCATCTCGTATTGGCCAGCCGAAACCCAAAACCGAGTCAAAACTGGGCGAAAGAGCTTGAGTCAGCTGGTGTCAATATTCGCTTCATGAAGATGGATGTGTCAAATCGGTCCCAGGTGCACGAGACTACTACCACAGTCCGGCGCACCATGCCAGATATCGGAGGAGTAGTAAACGCTGCAGCGGTCATTGACTCAGCTCTGTTTATGAATCTCTCTATTGATGATGTTCTGAAACAAATAAAGCCAAAGGTTGATGGCAGTGTGAACTTGGACCAGGAGTTTAAAACAGATGACTTGGATTTCTTCTTAACTTTTGGCTCCACGTCGACCACGTACGGCATCCCTGGCCAGGCAATTTATCATGGAGCCAATATGTTTATGATGAGTCTAGTCGAGAAAAGGAGACAAAGAGGTCAAGCCGCATCAATTATCAACTTTGGGTTGCTGCCGGATGTTGGTTATGTCGCCCGATCTGACCGTTCCGCAGGAACGAACCTTGAGGAGAGGCTTCGATATGCCCACAAATTATCCATTTCTGAAGCGGATTTCCACCATACTGTACTTCAGGGCATTTTGGCCGGCTCGATAAACTCCCCAAGTAGTGAGGTAATTATGGGGGTCGGACATTATTATGTCAAGGAAGAAGAATCGCGGCAGCATTGGATGGACAAAGCTGCTTTCTCGCACATCGTCCATGCATACACGACCCCTAAAGGCGAAACAAAAGTCAAGTCATCGACACGACATTGGCATGAGCGTCTCAGCGAGGCTAAAAGCCTAGAGGAAGCAGTCACAGCTGTTACAGAAATGCTTTCTCTCAAGCTACAATCGATGATCAATGTTTCACTAGATTCGATCCATCCAGATGAACCACTTATGCACCTCGGCATTGATTCTCTCAACGCTATAGAAATTCGCAAATGGGCCCGGATAGAAATAGGCGTTGACCTGTCCGTTCGAAGAATTCTCGGCCGGGAGTCGTCTGCTTCAATTTGTCGCGGCATATCCGAGGAGTTTATGAACACAAAAGGAATTCAAACCGAAAGTGACGATATTGAACTAACTTTGACTAAGACAAAGGTCATTTCAATAACACGAGATCATTCATCTCAGGATGATAGCTTACTTTCTTCTTCATCATCCTCCCCAACCATTTCGGAGCATGCAAATAGCATAATGTCAGAGGCAAGCTTCTGCTCCTCTGACCATCCTAAATCTGATGAAGCATCTCCAGCAGTCGCCAACACCTTTTCTGACCCGATGACGAGGAATGGCAGGCCAGACTCCAGGCCTTCGATCGTGTTCAGGCGCTCTGAGGATATGTCATTCACTCAATCTGCTTTCTACTACTTGCATACGCTGTCTGAGGACCCGACATCATTCAACATCACCGGCCAGTATAAGATTCATGGTCTACTGAACACCGACCGCTTGATCCAGGCTTTTGAAAAGACCATACTTCACCATGATGCCTTGCATACCTGCTTCTTCGCCAACCAGAACAGCCCCCAAGTTAGACAGCATCTAGCCAGTTCACTGGGACTCTCTCCCATCACTCATCGAAATCTGGCTATTGGCGATGTTGAAGAATTAAAATCTCTTTTCAACGGCCTCGTTAAATATGAGTATTCGCTCGCTACTGGGGAAACTATGCGAGCCATAATTGTCACTCATAATGCAAAATTACATACCTTTGTCATAGGTTTTCACAGTATTGCTGTTGATATTATCGCCGCTCAATACTTCTTTCAAGATCTGAGCCGTGCTTACCAATCACTGCCGTTGTCTGATAATCCAGGGTCATATATGGACTACACGAGGCAACAAATGAACGACTACAAATCCGGCAGATTCGACACCGGAATTGATTACTGGAAACATCATCTTGACCCAGCTCCACCGCAACTTCCCTTATTACCAGTGACAACGGCCAAGAGCAGGCAGTCAAACCGCGTATACGGTCACCACGACATTACGAGGGAGTTGAGCGATAATCTTGTGCAAGGTGTTAAAGAAGTCAGCAAAAGGCATGGAGTGACCCCGATGCATTTCTATTTGGCAGCTACACAAATCCTACTTGCTCGTCTTGTGAATGTTGATGACATTTGCATTGGGGTCGCGCATGGCGGCCGCGATATTGATAGCAAGTTTGCAAACACGATTGGACCACTAGCCAACGTTCTTCCCATGCGATTCAAAGGCATTCTCGACAGTTCACTATCGGGTCTATTAAACAATACCTCGCAAGTGGTGCTTGGAGGTTTGGAGAATTCACACGTTCCATTCGATATGATATTGGAGAGGCTTCGGGCCAAGAGATCCCCAGGCAGCATGCCACTGTTTCAGATCCTCTACAGTTACCGCATCGATAGCCTGCAAGAGATAGCATTGGGCGAGTCTATTATGACTCAAGAAACGGCCAAGTATACGACCATCTACGACATGACCATCGAAATTCTGCAGACTGCAAGAAAGGGTCATGCCATCAACATCTTGATGAGAGACGATTTATATTCATTCGAGGCCGCCGAAATCATCACGTCCACTCTTTCTAATATTATTGAATCCATGACCAAAAATCCATCAGCAATGGTCAAGGAATGCAACCTATTTAGCGATTCCCTTGTGCAGAAATCTCTTGCGCTTGGACAAGGCCCTGATGTTGTGCACTCGTGGCCCCAATCGATATCTGAAAGATTTGAAGAAGTGGCCTCTACTTTCCCCAATTCCATTGCCATCCAGGATGGTGAACAAATCATTACTTACACCCAATTGAAACAAAGGATCAAGCTCTACGCACAATCTTTGCTTGATGCAAAAGCTACAGTCGAATCTCGGGTTGCTGTTTTGTGCAAACCAAGCATTGATCTCTACGCGGTAATGTTGGCAGTATTAGACATCGGTGCCATCTTTGTACCTTTGGATATAAGTGTACCAATTGCGCGTCGCCGGGATATACTCAAGGTCTGCCATCCAAGTCACTTGATCTTCCATGCAGCGACTGCAACACAAACTGCCGAATGCTCGGGAACGGGTAGTTTCCAAATACTGAACCTGGACGCAGTAGACCATACGCGCAGTCCAACTGATTTTACATATGAACATTCCCCTTCAAACGAAAGCTTTATTGTTTTCACCAGCGGATCCACTGGCGTACCCAAGGGCATCAGGCAAAGCCAAACAGGAGTCATGAATTATGTCGCCACAAAGAGTAAGGAATTCGGGCTTGGCCAAGTCAGAGTTTTGCAGCAAACATCTATTGGCTTTGACTGGGCATTTGCTCAAGTCTTTACAGCTTTTGCGAATGGCGGAACCTTAGTCGTTGCTCCATACGAGGCTCGGGGAGACCCTGATATCCTTTCCCAGCTTATGCTCCGCGAAAGAATTGAGGTGACGCTGGGTACACCTTCCGAATACAGTTTACTCATCACTTACGCCAAGGAGACTCTTCAGCAATGCACATCTTGGCGACATGCGTACAGCACTGGAGAGGTCCTGAATAATAGATTGATTCAAGATTTCCGCGGTCTGGAACTTCATAATCTTACCTTGACAGATTGCTACGGGCCCTCTGAGGCTTATATCGTTGCAATGAAAAATATTCCATTGAACACCAACGCTAGTGATATTCGCAACGCCAGTGGTTCCCTCAAGGGATCCGTTGGTAAAGTTATTGCAAACACTTCTATCTACATTACCGATGAAAATGACGGGTCTCTCTTACCTCCAGGGATGACTGGAGAAATATGCATCGGAGGTTGCAGTGTCAACAATGGGTACCTTGATCCTACGCTAAGCCAGGCTTCGTTTGTCAAAAACGCACACGCAACAGATCTATATGTGCATCAGGGATTCAATATGATGTACAAGACCGGGGATAAAGGTTCTCTTCAAGCTGATGGCAGCCTCGTGTTTTTGGGTCGCACCAGTGGCGGCAACTCTCTCGTCAAGCTTCGAGGCCTGCGTATTGATCTCGCTGAAATCAGCGGCGCAGTTCTAGAGGCTGCTCCAGACTCCATCGCCAACGCAGTAGTCACGGTGCGAGGTGAGCCGCAGTTCTTGGTATGTCATGTTGTTTTTAAACCAGGAAAGCACCTCGAGTCTGCAAAACTGAACGACCTGGTTCAAACTCTCCCGCTGCCCCGTTATATGATCCCATCGGTCACCATGTCTCTTGATTCTATGCCAACAACGCCAAATGGGAAAGTAGACACGGAGTTTCTGAAAGGTTTGCCGCTTCCTGTGCGCTCAAATCCAATCAATAGCAATCATCAAGAATCTCCTGCTGAGGGAGATCTTCGAAAAATGTGGATCGATGTTATTGGAGCAGCAGCAGAAGCGGCAGACATTGCTTCGGATTCAAATTTCTTTGCTGTTGGGGGAAGTTCTATGCTCTTGGTTGTCTTGCAAAACGAGATCCAGCGAAAGGTGGGCGTTAAACTCCCTCTTAAGGAACTAGCAACCGCTCCAACATTGGGGGCAATGGCAGCAGTAATAAGTAAGAGGTGATAGAAGATTTGGAGAGCCTCATTCGATACAAGTATTGTTGCTACTCACCAACAATGTACTTGAATTCTAACTCTATGTAGGGCGCTGGTGGTTGTACTGTGAACTCCGATAATGAGGATAGTCTCGTCTGTGTTAGATACTTGCCTAGCGTTAGAAATTATGTCAAATTCCCGATCAAACTTTTTTTAACATAATGAAAAAAAATATGCTAGTGATAGTCTAGATGCCTGGAAGTTGTGGCAGCAGAGATGACCCAACAAATTCTGAGAACCGAAAACCACAACCTACCCTGTAGATAATGTCACATGCGCAGCCATGTGATTCAGCAAATGGGTGACGGATAAAATTAACAACAAAAGGATAGTAATTGATCAGATTGATAAACTAAGTCGGACATAGATTACATAGCGAAAATGAAGCAAAAGCCGATCGCCCATTCTAGGCCATTGGTCCAACTTCTACGACCCAACCCGATAAACTCGGTCGCCGCCCTATTTTTTGCTTTTGATTCATTAGCCTTAGTTTCAAGGCAGATCGTCGAGCCGCGAAGATTCAGCTCTTGGCACTAACATGTCCCGCAGTATGGCACGGATGTCCACTAGTCCCACATTGGGTCAGATCTTCATTTAATTGGTCTTTTGTATGCAGGGGAGAAAGGTTGAGGTGTGCTCAGCCCATGTGTTTTAATCTAGATCGGTCTATTTTTCGCCCTCAGGACTAACACTCGGTAGTGTACCAAGCTAAAGAATTATGAAAAAAGCAAAGACCTCTATGCATGAGGACTAGCATGCTTCTTATGTCATTCGCCATCTCGCATTTTTTCTTTCTCGATTTGGTCTCCGTCCATGTTTTAATTCGCATCAGCAATGGTAGTATTCAGGAGCCTATTGTTTGCCCTTGCCCTTAGCGCCTCAGCGCTGGCCAATGCCAATCCTAGAGTGCAATGCGTCACGGCGTTGGGATATTCATCGAAATACGTATCGAGGCGAACCTCGACAAAGACTACACTCGTCACTCAGACAGAAGTCGTCGTTAAAAAAGCTCGTCCTACCATCACACCTAGACCCACTACTGTCACTGTCTACGTGACGGACTTCACCACCATTACTACTGCGGCGCCCCAAAGGACTGATACAGCTATTACTATCGTGATTGGTAAGATTTGAACCCAGTAAGCATCTTCTTTGTTGCTAATAGCTTCAAGACACTTTGACAGAGACCGACACCATTGCAATCACGCAAACGACTACGCAAACGGACACAACGACGTCTACAGTCACCTCCACATCCACATCCACAATTCCGACGCCAGATGGCTTTATCCCCGCTGCTTCTCAACTTCCTTCCAGTGATCCTTCAGTCAAGATCCGAGCAGCTGCAATCTTGGAGGGGAGGAGCATGAAGATGGATGATGTGCATTGTGATAAGACGGGCAAACCTGTTTTCAACCCCCAAAAATACCCCCAAGCAGTTAATTGTGTAAAGATTGTCACGGAAAGGGCCACTAAAACGATGACCTCCACGATCAAAGGGTCTGCTGTGACAGCTGCTAGATGCACTAAATTCCACACGGCAACTGCTACAAAAACAATAACTAAGACCAAGTATCCTTCCAACGCCAAGACAACTATCACTCGACATTCATCAACAACTATCACTATTACGACGCAGATGGAAATAACAAGCACAGCTACGACAACAGGTAACTTGCAAATCGAATTCTTTCGCATTAACATATTGGTGCTGACATCCTTTAGCCACGGTCATCGAAACCATCATTCCAACAGTGTATGCTGCCTGTCAATCTGATAACCTTCTGACTCAAAACGAGAAAGGCAAATATATAAATGCCCTCTTTTCAGACAACGGCGCTATGGGCACTCTGTCTGCAAGCACGCCTTATGAGTGTTGTGTTGCTTGTCAGAACACCGAGTTTTGCATGGGTTCGGCCATGTTCCCTGGGAATCTGTGTTTGTATATTCACGAAGGTCAATGCAGGCCAGGTCAGGCTGGGTCAGGTGCCTGGGCGGCGACGATGAACACTGAAGACGTTACTATTAGTAATGGTCCCTGCGGGGTTCTTCGAGAGCTTCCGCCGGTTTCTTAGTGATAGCCAAGTCAAGTAGAGTAGTATTTCAAGCCTATTCCATATTCCCAGTTACGCCGCCAGTCTATGATGTGTCGTTTAAATTCCCATTGTCCCCTTGATCTCAGTGCATATAATTTCGTTGAAATCGTCCGCGTTATCTAGATACAAATGATGACCAGCATCCTTGATGATGAACAGTTTGGCGTCACCGCCATCCTCTTGCTCGCGGTTTATCTTGTCCTTTGCGTCTCGTCCACCAGCCACATCCATCCAGTCGTGGTCACCGTACATGAAGATGATCGGGATCCCTGTTTCCTTCTGCGGACCCGTGTCTGATTTGATTGGCTGATGGCCCACGTCCTGGATCCGGTGGATGATGGGACGGCGAGCGTAGGCTCCCGGAGCAAGAATATATGGCAGTGCGTACTCGCCACTGCCCTTTTGCTTGAAGATGGAGTATGAGTAATTGTGAAGGGCATCGGAATCCTTTGCAGGCACGTGATTAAACCTGCGAGAAGTCCACCCTGAGACAAGCTTGGGCCCCAGTGGGCCTGTCAATCGAACAAAGCTGAATGGCGAGACGTTTGCATCCCATAAACAGACAAGCCAGCTAGGCAACGGTTTTTTGGGTTCAGGCTGGGTTGATTTGTTGTTCGTATAGGTTGTAGTTGCCTCAATCGATTCTTGGTCGCGGCTGAATTCGCGATACAGGGTGGATTCCGTCGGTTCAGGCAGCGAGTCATTGACGGCATAAGGGTCCACAGGAATTCCCACCGGCGAAACAAGGATCAGCTTCTGCAGGTGGCCTGGGTATTTTAGCGCGTAGGAAACCGAGAGGTACCCGCCAAGTGAATGCCCCAGCAGGATGAAGCGATCAATCTTGCGGGCCTCGCGCCACTCTTCAAAGGCGTCGATGAACCAATTTTCTGCTTCAATAGCCCTCTCCTCTCTCTCGGTAGCGTGAATCTTGAATCGTGGGCGGCTCGAATTTCCCATACCCAACATGTCCAATGCATACAATTTCAGCCCAGGAATGCGTGAGAGCGGCTCAAAGTTCTTGTAAAAAAAGCCTAAACCAGCGCCGTAGCCGTGGACGAGGACGATGGTCTGTTTGACCTCCTCCCCCTCCCTCGTGATGGAGAACTCGTTCAGCGCGCGATTTTCTCCCGACAGCTTCACCATGGAACGCCGCCATACACGTGTGCCATATGGGTCGGGCTGGTCAGAGCCATTGGTAGCATCCTCTTGCTTGATGTGGGGAATGAGGCCCAGGACGCCACTCTCGGCAGCGTCGGCGGTCACACTACACCACTACGGCCAGCGTCAGCACAGATATTGCAGCAGCCACGCGTCATCTGCCTAGCAAGAAAAGTCCAACTACGTACCCATTGAGATGCGGCCTCTTTGTAACCCAGTGGAAACAGCGGCCCTTTGATTTTTGGCGGTGGCTGTTGCGTGGCTTCTTCTTGGGGATGCGGAGAGCTTGCCCGGGAGTTTTTCGAGCTGTTCTCCGGTGTCGGCATTATGAGGGTTGTAATCGAGAAAATAAAGAGGTGCAAGTTTTTTTTTCTTGTTCTAGACGATGCGACAAAAAGTGAGGCCTACGTTATATTATTATATTTGGGCTGCATGTGATTCGGAGTTAAGCTTATTGCCGCGAATGCATTCTGTCCTATTCCGAGTACAGCCACAGTCTTGAGTTGAGAATCTCATTCGCTTGCCACCAAAGCCTCTTCCTTTCGTACGCGCTTGGCAAATCCACAGCAGAATGTGTGGTGAACACAAACCATTCCAATAGACCCATGGCTTTTTTTCCCCTTAATTTCTTTTTTCTTTTTTAGAAAAAAAAATACAAAGCAAATATTCTGATGTTGTTGAGACAATCCATCTTTTGACCCTCTACTCGCCATAACTGGGACCATGTGCCTTTTTTTCTCTCTTTGCTGCATCCATGGGCATCAAGGCTATTTGGATTAAGCTTATCACAGCGATGAGATTTACAACCTTAAGCCACGTCCTCGCTTTAGATCAGTGTAGTATTACGGCCCGACCCTCGGCGTGCTAATGATTGGATATAGCTATGAGGTTGGGTATTGATGCGGCGCAGCCCAGTTGGATCACGCCCCGCACTTCTTCTGGCCTAATTCAGCGTCAAATTGACAGACGCAGGCTTGTCGACATATCCAAGTCCTGATATGGAATTCATCAAACAAGAGGGGTACTATACCCTACTTCCAATCACGTCTTGGGCTCTATGTCGTAGATTCTTTCGCTCTTTACTACAGATACATGAATGGATGAATGGATAGAATTGGACACAATGATTTAAGACTCTGTGCGTGGTTAAAGTACTTTTTTGTTATATCAACTCTTTCTCATTTTGCAAGTTTAGTATCTGGAGAATGACATTCTAGTGCTTGTTGAAACATTGACTTGTCATAAATCTGAATCATTTGCATTAAATCACACAAACTAGGCAAATTTTGCTAGCCTTACTCGGCTTTTCACGTAATCTGATTCCAATAAACAACCATTTTGCCCCCTATCACGTACAAGCAACAAACGCGTTGCCACTAGCGCCTGTGTGCGTGATGGTACCCGCCTGCTTGCAAGAAGTATTGATAACAACTCGATCCGCTCCGGGAGATCCTATTTTATTTCAGCAAGATCTCTTATATCGCCATTGCCTTTTTCATTCTCCCGATACCTCCCCAACTTGCCCAACCCGACATAGATAGCCAACGAAAATAATGCAGCGTGAATCAACAAAAAAGGCACTTACCACCAGTATACAAAGAACCGCTACTCAAGATAGGAAATTCTTGGTATGGCCCAGATACCGCGAATGTAAACCCTTCATAGTTGTTGTACGTGTGCGGGTACCCACCAACAGTCGTGCCCGCATTGTAGTGACTGCAAGCTCGAACGCTGGCTGCGTTTACCTGGGCGGCCGTATAGTAGACTGAGCCACTTTTTGGATATTAGTATAGCTTTTACAAGAAGCGCAGCATTTTCTGAGCAGCCCTGGAAATACTAGCCATTGAGCATCAGCGCGCTTGTAAACTCCAGCATCCTCGGGCGCCTCAGCTGGGGCGCTGAGGACGCTAGGGATGATGGTTACAAGAGCTACGAGGGAGTTCAAGAGATGCATGGTTGGTTGCGACGAATCTGAACCGTTCCGATGACAATGAGAATAACATTGGTATTTATACCTATCATTCTGCCACACCTTGGCCGACGAACATCTGTGAGCAGAAAATTCCCGTCAATTAAAAACACTACATGTCTCCTTCTGGATATGGCAGAAGTGCCGTTTTGGTGCTGATAACGCAGAGCCGGAAGATTGATCAAAAAGGGGAGGTGGTATCATTCCTTTTTTGTAGCCAATGAAATGTACCCTGAAGCGTGGGAGATACGTTGGTGTCTTGGCACTTTGGTATCTGACAGCATCACATGTTAACGCTAGCGCATCTCCTCATTGTAGCATGCTAACTCGGATTAAAAAGCCAATCAGATCCGGTAACCTACGTAGTACATTAAATTGGGAACGTGCAGCGTGAACCAACCCATTGGCAGGGGCGGGTTTCATGGGCTGGACTCGTTGAGGGCTCGGTGAAGAATACAGCTTCCATAGGTCGATTGGAGTCGGTTAAATAATATGATCCGATGTAACTATTTAATGTCGGAATAGATGACTATTGCCACGTTCGCAAACGCGGGTACATCATTTGGGGTGGCATTCCTGCAGCCCGGCTAGAGCCCTGCAAGCTCTGTGACGGTAGCGTGGCGATGGCATCGCGCTACAAAATAGCTGAAAATGCTGAATTGCGGCTCTTTCGACCTGTTTCTCAATCTCTAATTTTATATAATTTTTTTTCTTTCCTTCAGCCGTATGTTGAAACCCTTCTGTCTCACAAACCATGAATTGCGCAGCTGCCAAGTCGAGTCTGGGCTAGCGAGCTCGAGCTAAACACTAATTATTAGCAAAGTGAATTTTCGATACCAACAGGCAAATCACCGACCTCAAATGTCCTTAACACCGCCGGCACAAGCTTATATAGCTCAAGTAGTGAAATATTCTTTCCAATGCAAGTTCTGGCTCCCGCACCAAATGAAAATAAGCAATTTTGCATTCGTTGTCTTTTTTCCGGAGTCGCCTCTATCCACCGTTCAGGGCGGAACTCTTCAGAATCGGCCCCAAATACCACCTTGTCACGATGCAGAACCCATGCAGAACAGCCCACAATGGTGCCCTTGGGGAGGAAATGTCCTGAAAATGTAGCGCCTTGTGTTGGTACCAACCTCTCCAGTGTAAGGCCAACAGCGGGGTGGCAGCGCAGAGATTCATTGATCACGGCACTCAGGTACGGGAGTGATCTGACTTCTTCCCATTGTACTAAGGCATCGTCTCTGGCAAACTTTCCAGCTTTGCTTTGTTCTAACAACTCACTAAGGAGTTTGTCCATTTTTGATGGATGCTTCAACAGAAAATAGAAGACTGCTCGCATCGTTATACCAGTCGTATCAGACCCAGCAAACATATTTGCAACAGTGAGCGCGAGGACTAGCTGTTCGGATATGAAGTCAGGGTTCTTGGCTCTGGCTTCCTTGAAACGGTTCAAGAAGTCTCTCCTTGGGAGCTTATCTGTCGACATCGTATCACCAGATTCTTCTTCTCGTTGACGCTCAAGTATGTGTCTCTTGGCGAATTCTGCCACTGGGTTACTTGCATTGAATAGACCAAATTTGGCCATCCATACTCTCACTGGATTCTTCAAAAGCAAGCGGTCTAGGAAGGGAATTTGACCGACCTTGCAAATTTCCAAGTTAGCAGCGTAGTAAATTGACGTCGAAGCGTAGCAGAGCAGGCCGACTTACCCAAGCCACATAATCCAAGAACCACTCCAAATCGCGAATGATGTCATCGACATCAATCCCCCGTTCCACAAATCCCAACCTCTTGGAGTAGGTCAATTCTCCAATTACGTCAAAGGCGTAGTATTGCAACCAAGCCCCGAAATCACAAATACCGTCGTCTCCTGAGCGGTCTGCAAAACGAAGTTTGAGTTGCTTGAGGAATTCGGTGGAGGTCGAGTCAACAAATGGCTCAAAGCTGACCAATGTGCTCATTGCATATGCATTCGATACGGACTTTCTGAGCTTTGCGTGATACTTGTCATTAATGGTGTTGAACATGGTTTCAAGTGTCCTTCCCTTAGCGAGGGCTTGTTGTACTGGATAGAAGTTCGTCTAGGAGATCACGATTCATTATTTTTCTGTACTTATGGACCTTGGAATAAGAAATACCTTTGAGAATCCCGACCCTGCGTTGTAAATTATCTTGAGCGCCTCCGGGTCTGCGACAGATACGGCTTGAGGCCCTAGCCGTACAACAGGGCCATATTTCTTGTGCAGCCCGATGTGCACCTCTTGTGCTCTGCGACCGCGAACCACGAAAAGTCTCCATAAATCTGTGAAGCCAGCAGCCCAGGGGCCAGGGATGTTGTTTAATCCTTGTCCATATTTATTCACCAAAAAACGAAACAAAATGAGCGCAATTATCGACAGCGCAGCGCTGGAAAAAGATTTGGGGATAAGCTTATCAAAGATCATGATTGAAATTAGACATCACAAACTAATGTCTACGCCAAAGAATTGGATATTGGGTCAAGGCATACATGGCAAGATTATATGTATGGATTGCCCGCTCGAAAACCGCAGCGGCCCTTTTCTCGCAGCGGAAATTCATCGGAAACCCCGTTCAACCGTGAATAGGCTTTTTGGACAGAATTTCATGATTCAACCCAACTAAACTGAAAGCCTCGGCATAAAGTGTAGCTCAGCCAGTTTTCTGATATTCCCGCATCTAGGCGGAATTTCCGCTTTGTATAGTGCAGGCAGGTTTAAGAATATGCGCCGCCATCCCGAAAGATCCCATTCGTGTCCAACTTTTGAACAGACGCGAGAAGGTTCTTGGTACTTCCTGTTTGAAAGGAATTACGAAAAAAAACCAATATTCTGTAGATAGACCCTGTGATGGACGTTGGCGCATAATGCAAGGCCTGGTGGCAAATTGGCATGCTTAAATAACTCCATCATCGTCTTTGAACATGCTCGGCTTTTTCTTTTTTTTTTCTTCTTTTTAAAAAAAAAAAAAAAGGAAAAAAGAAGGAAGAGGAAAATCAAAAAGCATTCGGGATGATTTGAAAGCAAAGCTCAAAAGAGATATTCGCTTATCCATACAATTTTCCCAAACCATTAACCCTACTTTGGCATTCTCGTCATTAAGATCATTGTCGTTACGAATCGCATCAAGACGATGTAGAAAGTATATAGAGCGATTCCATTCAAAATTTGAGAGGCGTTGCATAAAATACTTCTAGTTATCAGGAAGGTATCTAATGAGTAATATTTCCTTGCTCAGCTTCCAAAGTGCGTACCTCAACCAAGCAAAGGCCAACCACAATTAAAAGAGACAGCTAAGAAATAAACACTCTAAGCTACCACGATGTCGGGCTGGATCTTATGGATTCCGTTCTGCTTAGGACGAGCCACTGCCTTCGCCTCCTGGATTTCCTTTATTTTCTCTCTTCGAGTCACAGCCGCTGCTCCAGGGTTTTGGGCGATGGGCTTCCTGGGCGGCGCAGCCTTCCTACCGAATTCTGAAGGCGGTAAAACACCCGCATTCTCAAGGGCATGGAAGGTCTCAACATAACAGTTGAATGAGTCATCAGACCTTGTCCACCCAAATTTGCGCGCCTTGGATACAGATGACAAGGTAGACCATGCCTTACCCAAGGCCCAGTTGACAAAGTCCCATGTACCCCAATCAAAGGCATCGGGATTTCCGCCGTGCTTCGCCACGACTCTCTCCCATACGGGCTTCTTATCCTTTGCCCATTCCACCATGTCGATGTGGTTGGCCAGCTTCTCGTCTTCCCCAAGTGCGTTCCATTCAAGCTGTTCGGGAATCTTGATTCGCGGTCAGTCATCAATATTGGAATTTAGATTGGGTTCTTGAAAGGACTCACATCAATGCCAAAGTATTTCCCAAGTCTCGGCCAGAAGAATTTCCAAAGAAATACATCGCCGTTCACATGGTTAAATGCCTCGTTCTTTGCAGCATCATTCGTCGACGCCCACACAGCCATATCTGCTATACCAGGAGCGTAGGAACAGTCATCTGCAGTCGAGTAGAAGAGCCTGTTTCCAGGGAAAGCAGGGACTTCCCCCAGTTCTCTGCAACAGAGCATGTAGATACCCAAGGAAAGTGCCATTGACATCCCATTTCCTGTTGTATGTGTCAGTTGGTGATATATTACAAAGCACAGTCAATACAACAGACCAGAGGGTGTGAAACCAATGATGGCATCAGGTCTGATGATATTCCACGTCCAAGACCGCTTTGAAGCGAGATTGAACATAAAGTCTTCCTGTTTGTAGTAAAAGTTCTCTCCATAATCTTCATAACGTGGCATTTCTTCATGAAGTGGGACCTCAGTAGGACCGAGATGGGCGCCATAGTGCTAAACTTTGGTCAGTGTCTGGTCTGAGGTTCTCTGAAAGTGGTACGCGTACCTTTCCGCCAGTATGGAGGCAGACTCGCTCCAGATTACTCGCGGCAACTATATCAATCGCGGTGAGAAAGTTGGTGAATAATGGCACATTGTATTCCCTAAGCCTAGCAAAATCGGCTTCATGCACGTATGAGGCGAAGAATGCATGAGTCACGTCGTGGCATAGAGGCATCATGGCCTCGACCAGCTCATCAACTGGCTTCAAAAGGTCGAGGGCAATGAATGTAACTCGAGGGTCCTGCCAAAAGACAAACGGTGTACGTCTCCTCGACGTGATGATTATTTTGGACCATTCCGATTCAGGCTTGCGAATAAGATGTTCAACAACAGCGTTCCCGGTAATACCATTAACACCGGTGACGAATGCGACTTTTCCACGTGGCTCTGCCATTGTTGCAATTAAACTGGGATTGTTGAGATTTGTTGATTATGATGGTTTGGATGTGTTGATTCGAGCCTTTCAAAGTCCTTTGATTGATCCTTATGTACGTTGTATAGGACATTTCTCCGGGAAGAGTTCCGAACATCCAGGTATCAGTGATTGCTGATGCGGAATCAGACTGCGGCTAACATATGCGGAGCGGGGGGCGGAAATCCCGTCAGTCATGGGGAGGAAGATACTTGCCGGCAAGTTCTTCGAATCAACGATATACGGTCTACTCTTGCTCGATTCCGATTCCGATGAGCCGTTTTGGCATTATTTTCGATAAATCCAAGCCTTTTACAGAAACAATTGGTGGTTCATGGCCCGTAAAAAGGATCTAAATGGTGAAGGTACAGAATCTGTGGGGAAAATGGGGGCGTATGATTCATATTAGGGAACAGGTAATAATATAATCAAATAAAGCACAGAGTCATTCGAAATCGCTCCTAATATCATTCCAATACGTCAAGATCCAGCATCATTGTTGTATCCCAGAGATTCGTGACGGAAAATTCCATGTCTGCGTCAAAGTCGATGAGATTTCCCAACTCCAAGCCACCAACTTTAAATTCCCCCGAATCGCGATACCTCGCTGTATTATCTCCATCAATACCATTTAGTCTCTCTTCTTCCGATAAGGGTGAAAGCCCAGGATCGATAGGCAAGACACTCCCACTCCCGCTCCCGTCGATTGCCTCCAAGTTCAAGTCTGGCATCACCCAACTAATTTGATCATCAAAAGGTGGTCTACTCAAGCTCGATATGCTTGCACTCTCACTCCTCGTTGTATTGGCAAACTGCGACAAGTTGGGCATGTTCATTGCATCCCCATGATAGGAAGCGCTTTGTGACCACTTTCCCTTTCGGCTGATGCCTCTTGTAAGGGAATCAATTTCGCTATGGCGAATATTTGGTGGAATTTGCGGATCATCCGCTTGGGGTGTCATCCGTTTCTCAGCTACCGAGTCTCGCCGCATTAATTCCGGGACTCGCATCGAAGGGTTATTGGGTGGAATATCTGTGAGGGTCCTCTGGGCAAGCTGGCTAAGCCGGGAGACTAGGCGGTTCATTTTCTCAGACACCCAGTTCCTTTGACAGTATACATGCAGTGATCGAGTAGCTTCCAGAACGATCTCACCATATCGTGACCGGAATCCAGCATCTCTTGAAACAAGACCAAGCATAACCATGGTGCAACTAGTGAGGTAGTGGCTAAGCGAAAAGCCATACTTGAGGCTCTTGTCTTTTATGTTCTGGTGAGTATTTAAAATATTTGTAGCCAGGCGTGCGCACGCTGCTGCTGCTGGCTCGAATTCATCAATGGTGCAGTTAGGTGCCTTGGAGCTGAGTAAAGACGGTCTTCTGACCAAAAGTCGTAGATATGTGCAACTCTGTATCCAATGTTAGAAGACTTGATTTATTGAGCATCAATATCAATCACTCACCGTAAAAAGAATCAAGGTCTGTTTGATCTGCCACCGCGGGCTTGTTCGAAACTGAATCTCGCCCGGGGTTTTCGGGCAATATCTTAAGTGCTTGGGGCATGTTTCCAGAAGCCTGCAGAGCACCATGTCCAAATATTCAACCAGATTCGAGGTTCTTGGAGAGTTGACGCTATAACAAACTTGCCAAGCTTTGCCCGCCACACGAGCATAGCGTATCATGGTCAAAAAGTATGGGATGTAAGAAGTCTGCCCATCCCTGGCAAGCTCGGACGCAACCTCGTGCTGCAACTCAGCAATAGTCTCATTTCTGGTCGCGAACCGGCTCATCCACTCATCACCCAGATCAATTGGTAGTGAAGTACCAATATTCTCATCGTAGATGAGGAATGGGTTGCCAGACTCTATTGCTATGCGACGATCGATAATGTAGATGGCCCACCAGGTGCGGCAGTAAAGCTGGTTTCGAAATGCCGGCATAGTGTCGAGAGTGCTTTGGCGGTGCATTCCAATGTTGTGCGCGATGCACACGGTCAGGGACAAAACTTGAGCGGCTTGTTGATTCGCATCCAGGCGGAACAAATACAGAACCTACGTAATATGAGCGATCGCACAAGCCACGATATCCATTTTACTTACCCGCACTATCAGAGCTTGAACCATAACCAAAGATTTTGTTGTCGTGCCGCTCGTCTCCATTACTCCTTGAAGTAGGCTGGTCCCAACACTGTACAAACTCCAACCAGAGATGTAGACAGCACTGTTATTGGAAATAGTGGGCAGGCAGCAGCATCGTCCCACAGCTAAGCACAAGAAGACTAATGCCACAGAAATGCGTCTCCGCTTCTGGGCTGCTGCGTCTGCTGGTGGCCAAGCTGACGATGGCTCCCACATTTCATTAAAGATTTTCCATACTGATGGTGGGTGGAGAAATGGGTAAAACGGGTTGATCTCCTCCATGTACGCTTGCAGGTCATGTCGCCATTGCTTCTCATCAGTGGTAACCCCGTGCTGCGCGAGAATATTCTCCAACCAGTCTGCCATACCTCGCGTTGTTGGGCGATGCAATGAAGGTCCCGGGGAAGGATACTCAACAAACATCCTAGGTGACGTCGCATTCGCACTGCGCAAGCTTTCTACTTCATCTTCGAAAGCGGGAGTCATAGACATTTCGCCAGCAAATGTTTGACCGTCTGTCTCTAGCGTATTCTGGAGCTCATTTGAAGAGAAATCGGCCTGGTGGTCATGAGAAATGCTTCCCAATGGGCCTTGTGGGATTCCGGTGACATCCGAGTGAGAGCTGGATGGTGGAGGTGGAGGGAATCGACTTTCGAGCGCGGCTAGACGAGCCAGAATCTCATTTACTGGGCTTGTTGATTCAAAGACTTAGTACTTCCTTATAATCTGAAGCTTAGATTATTCAAGACCACTCACATATCTATTGAAGCTGCAGGAGCTTCGAGTCCATGGGTTTCTGGTTGTTGCCCACTTTGCACTCGACTCGATACACAAGGACGCTTCTTCGCCACGCATTGCACACAAGGATCGCCACCCTCGCACTGGACGGGTTCGCAAATTAAAATCTTGTAGACGCAATTTGGTGCATGCTTCGGTGACTCACCTTGACCTTTCTTTGCTGGCAGTAAGTGCTATGGAGACGTTAACAATGGTGTCCAGCCCGACAGAGCAACAATAACGAGGCTTGACGAACCAGGCTCTGGAGATATATTTTCCTCTTCTTGCCTTTTTTACCGGTCGCTCTGGGGCATCCTTCCCGGCAACTGCGGCTTGTGCCTTTTGTTTGTCTGCGCAGACCTCATCGCCTTGCTCGGAGATAACAGAAGCATCTTGGTCATCCTGATCACGAGCATCTGGAGACATTAGGCAATCGATTAAAGATGGATACTCAAATTAAGGAGGAATGGCGTTTTAGGAGACACCTAGCTGAGCGAACATGAATGTTGAACAAAGCGAATGCGTAGCTCCAGCTGGTTGACAAGTGTTGAATGACGGATCTCGGTGGGTGCATCAGCTGCGACCTTCCTGCACTTGCTTCTGAATCTCCACACAATCCCTGTCATCGCGTCCCTTTAGCTTCAACCCCGCGTTTTAAGACCTGGCCGGTGCGATGTAGTCAAAGGCTATCCTGTTGCAAACGTCGCCCCAGGTTTGTACATCCGGGGCTGTGTGGCTGGGATGGTCTTGGCCAAAGCTGTTGGTCCATGGGATTTGGTGCGGAATTTCCGAAGAATCATGGCCACTACCAGATTGTTCGGCTCGTCTGGGTAATTAAACTCTGACAGGTTTAGTGCTGGTGCCATTGTGTGTGGGGAGCAGGGATGATAGGCGAAGTCCTCCAAAACCCCCGCACTCTTGCCGTAATTGGCTAGAAGCTAACCGGGTCGTCGATCAGCTCTGTTGGACTGGAATCTCTTGTGACCTGTGACCAATGACTTGATTACGTATTATTGAAAGCGCTACTATCTTGCGAATAAGGTCTTAGCTATACATGAAAAATTATGTTTTTTGCCATCTCACGAGCCAAGCCACATTTAAAAGCGAGATAGCCGGGATGAAAATGATGTGCTGGACAATATCCGACCTCTCCGGGTTTGACTCAAGTCTACGAACAGCTCATTTTTAATCCGTCCAACACGTAGAGGTTGGTTTTAGAGAACATTTAAATACTTAATATTTTAATTACGAAGAATTTAGGACGCGTTTGTTTGATTTAGGAACTTCTCAATCGATCAAGACAACGGAAACATGGCTATAGGGTAAGGGAGGAATGGGGAGCTAGGATGGCCTAAGCGAGATGAATAGGGGGGAAACAATGAAGTCAAAAATCCTTTGTCTTAAAGCATGTCGCGTATAAACAATATGAATTGTCGTGAACTATCACCGTCCCTATGCGGCAGCGTGATTTTCATTGATGATTCTGGATTGAGAGGGGCAGAGTAATATCCCAAGTTCCCAACACCAAGTACAGCAGCTAGTCTGCATATCAACGCTAACTGACTCTTCAATTCTGTGGTTCAAGACCGAGATGCGGGAGCAATCGTTCCCGAATATAGTCCTCCGCAGTGTGAAGCTTCACACCCAGCTCCAATACTTCGGCAGGGGGAATTTCAACACCTGGATACATGCCGACATTGTTGTACAGCTGCAGCATGATATCTCTGTCTGGGATACCGCAGGTTGGCTTGACCTTGTAGATGACCTTTTTACCAGAAACTGCCACCGGAAATATTAGTATGTGGCTATTTATTTCATGATGGAAGTCCTACCTTTCTCAAGGGTAGCATTGATTTGCCCCATTGTCTCACGTGCGCCGCTGGCTAGGAAATACTTGCCATCGAGATTTTCCTTTCTTGTTTCCCACTGATCAAAGAGTGCCTTGCAGACTGCTGCGAGGTCCTTTTCGACATATAGAGAAGTAACTGAATTGTTAGTCGGAGAGGTTGACTCTGGAGGGAGTGTAACTAACGTTCGGCGTCTGGCCCGATAATAGGGCGTGTCATTGTGATGACATCATTGTCTTTATCGTAAGACGCATATTTCCGTAGAATCATGTTCTCGTAAAAGTTGCCGGTCCTAATAAAGCATCCTTTGAGACCAGCATTGCGAATCACGGCATCAACAGATTGTTTTCCTGTATGAGCTTTGTGAGCGACACCCTTTCTCGGTACTGATATTGCAAACCTTCGTATAGCCTAGTCACGAATTTTCCACCAGAGATTTCGTGGGAGCTCGGCAATGTGCTCCACAAGAAACATTGTACTCCAGCCTCGACGGATGCCTCCACAATGTGCTGTCCCTGCTTTTCTTCGCTCATCGGATCTTCAAGGACAGCCTGAGGGAGGAAATAAGCGAACATCTACGACTGCTGTAGAAAAGAATACCAACCGTATCATAAAAGTCTGTCACAGCAAATATACCCCAGACACCTTTAAAGGCTTGCGGAAGAGTTGCAGGTTTGGTTAGGTCAGCTTTGACTAGCTCAGCTCCTTGAGCAGCCAAAGCCTTCGCCTTTTCCGAGTCCGGATTTCGAGTGAGGCAGCGAACAATATACTGGTCTTGATGCTGAAGAAGTAGCTTCGCGACAGACCCACCTAGCAGGATTAGTAAGGTGAAGTAAAATAGCAAGTGCTTGGATTACCTTGAGTGCCAGTTGCACCTAGAACCAAGACAGTCTTCATTTTAAAAGTGGTTTCTGGATTTGTGATATCCGTTTGAGATGTGAAATTGCAGATGCTTCTTCCACGGACAAAGGTGAATTTTTAATGAATGCTGGACTTCTTACATAGAGAACTCTGGTCTGCCTTCTTGGCTTGGTCCCCATTGTGACGTAACATAGGTACAAGACATCTAGCGCTAATGAATGTGGGGAGGAGTCCTGCACAAAAATGTGGGGGACCTGGGGATGGGGACCTAGGGCCAAACCAACGTGGGGCCAGAGACAAATGATCATGGGAATCCCAATCTTGACAATCTGATGTAGTAGTTCCGAATGGCCCAATATTCACCTTTCTGGTTATATTAAATCGCCGATGGTGGCACGTATCCGCTTGCTTAGACCAACCTCAATTACCCATCATGGCAGACCAATATTTATCCCAAATTAAAACTCGTCGAACATGCTATGCCATCGACGCCAAATCACCAGTGAGCGACTCTCGGATCGTTGAAGTCGCCCACGAGGTAATTAGACACTCTCCTAGCTCGTTCAATTGCCAATCTACTCGACTGGTGATTCTGTTACGAGATGAGCACGTCAAGTTTTGGAAAATAGCAAAGGAGTGCTTCAAGGCTACAATGCCTGAGGCTGTCTACGTTGAGTATGAGAAAAAGCTGAGTGAGCGCCAGGCAGGCTATGGCACTGTAAGTTTCACCCTCACTGTGAAGAAGGGGGCGGAAGTTAATGTTTTGACGTCACAGATACTATTGTTCGAGGATATGGATGTGATCCGCGACTGTCAACTTCGATTTCCACGATTCACCTGGCATCTTTTGCAATTCTCCGAAGCCAACAATGCTATACAAGCCTTCAATCTATGGACAGCATTAACCCTGGAGGGCTTCGGGTGCAATCTGCAGCACGTGAACCCAACTGTTGACCAACGCGTTGTTGGAGAGTGGAATGTTCCACCTCAATGGTCTTTGAAAGCGCAGTTGGTTTTCGGACAGCCGCTCGGTGCACCCTCCCACGATAAGAAATTTGCCCCGGTAGAAGATCGTGTGTTAGTTCATGGTATAAGAGAGTAGGAAGAGTCAAGAAATGGTACCTAGCTATAACACAATATCGAAGTGGTCTGATCAGCGCAATTATTTTCCAATAAGACTATTATGAGCTTACAAAGTCCAATTTATGAGCTCCAAGGCTAACTTATGTTGTGGTGTTCATGAGATGCATCCATGCCCTCCTACCCATCATCACCCAAAGAGTCGCACATCATTTTCAGGAGTTGGCAGTAGCCAGAGCCATCCCAGGTGCCAAAGCCATCCATCACATGAGCAAACTTCCTCAATATTTTTCTTGCCGATACATGTCCATTGCTTTGGAGTTCCCCGCCGAAGCTGATAGGACCACCATATTGCAAAAAGTTCAATGCTGCATTGGACGATGGGAATGTTTTGCCATCATTTATGAGTGCATTAGAAGATTTATCATTTCTCATAAGAGTTTCAAAACCTTGGTCCCTTAATAAAGCCCAGTCGATGCTGCACAGTAGTTCAAATGGAGGGCAATCAACACGAGTATCTGAACAGCGGAATGTCAAAATATATTGACTCATAACCAGCGCTGAAACAAACAGGACTAAATCAGGCCTCATAATGTGCGATTCTCTGATGCGTGAAGAGTCCAATATGTCGAATATTTGGACCGCATGCAGGATAGCTCTTCGAGCCCCAGTTGACTGCGACCACTTAGCGACTTGCACTTGGGCGGCTGAAGCGGCTTCAGGGCCATCGCGCCCAGACGCGATTTCTAGAAGGTCTACATCCGCTGTCAGCAGAATGCATAGATAGTTCCAGCCTAGTGCATTCATTCGGTTTCTGCTCTTGAGAATACCTGCATGCGTGGTCGGCAGCAACAAGACACTCGAGATTATTTCCTTCACATTACTGTCCGCGGCCAGCGCCTCAACTGGGCTGACGGAGTGCACTTCCGAAAACTCACGATCCTCACTAGAGAGCTTTGTGCGTGCTGCAATTACCCCGAGATAGAGTGCCCGTAGCAGCATCTGTGCTGATGTGTCGTTCAGAGTAGGCATCGAGACAAGGTGCAGGTTCCGAATATTCATCCTTGGCATTGTCAATCTGGCCCCTTCCTTGGTTGCATGGAGGAAGACAGCGGGGTTTGACGCATCGAACAATGCATCCTCACACGGTAAGTGGAGTTTCATCCTATCAACCTCAATCACTCCCGCAGCATTCATCAGGCGAGCATACGCCATATCCAAAGCAACAAAACAGCAAATTAGACTGATTATTGTTAGCCTGGCCATTAAGAATTTGTTGTATATTTACCGTTTGACAGACTCGACACGAGCCCAGACCTTCCAGAAATTCTCAGGATCCGAAGGCCCTTGACGAAGCAGCATGACTGGATCATCGCCTTGATCAGCAGCGAAGATGCCTTGCCTATCAACCAACTATGGTAAGGTATAATTAATTAGTCGAACCTCAGACGTGATTGCAGCTTGACTTACCCCGAGCATCTGCGCGCAGAGAGTGTACGCTTGACAATCGTCCAACTCGTGCTAGATTGTATCAGCTTTTGCTTCGCTCCAGAGAATACTTGTGAGTACTTACACGAAACCCGAGCGCTAAATAAACCACAATCAGAGTAGAAGCCAAAGTCGCTAGAAGCTCTGGCGGTTCCGATTCGCTCAGCACTTGGGATGTTATTTCATGAAAGCAGGATCGCAGCATTCGCTGGATTGACGGTGAGTAAGTGCGTATGAGACCTCGGATCATCCAATGAAACAATACCTTTAGATATCTACTGACAAAAGCTCGATGATGCATTCGGTCTAGGTATGACATGCCAACGAGACACATGGCAAGCAGAAGGGAGCTGGGCGTGTTCTTCGCGTCAAAGGTGCTTTTATGAATAAATGGTAGGGTTTGATGAAAGAACTGGAAAAAGAAGTCTAGACTAGAGTCGAGAATCTCCAAGTCAGGCAAAGAAACCTCAGAAGTATCGCTCGAGCTCTCAGACGACTGAGGGGTCCACTCCTTTTCATACATATAGTTAGGGCGGTATAAGTCGTCCAGCTCTTTACAATAACGCACTAGGCGAAGTCTGCACTCTTCATCAATGGTACACCGAGAGGTTCGGGTAGCATTCGTGGGGCTTTGAGGGGGTGGCGCTGCCGCCGTAAAAATGTTGTCTGCTTGGTGGTTGATAACACTTGTCCACAATCTTGTGATGAGGCGTCCAGCAGGCCTTGCCCTTTGTCTGGACCATAGTCGACGAATTTGCTTCATCCTTTCCTCAGAAATCGCTGCTGGACAACTAGCTCTCGATTCTTGCACACCAGGCACTGGATTTGTAAAGTCCCAGTCCAGGTAGTCGATCATATTGTGACCCGAACCAAGGTTTTCAGGCGATGCCATTTGCTTTGAGCTAGTAACCGATCCGCCATCATCTCGCAAGTGATCCTCGTTGTCCTCCGCTTGTTCTAGGGGCGGTGGTTGATCATTGACGTGCATATCGGCGGGTTCAAAGGCCAAAAACGGTGTTTGGCTTGTCAGACTTTCCATATAAAGTTCAGGATGCCCCAACGGCATAGTTCCAATTTCCATTATACACTGAGATGGAGATTGCACATTGCCAATCTCATTTCGAGCTGGTCCTGAGATGGCGTCATAATTCACCTCGTGAGTTATGGATTCTTGAAAAAATATGCTTTCCACTAGTTGGAAACTTTCTGTCTCTCTTTGTGTGCTTTTATTTTGATCGTCTTGTAAATTAACGTGTTGGATATGGCAATCGGCCGAGTAGATGATCCTGTCTGTGTCAGATTCATCCGGAGTTGATCCTGGAAAAAAGCTCGAGATATCCAGAGAGGAAGTTATTGGTAAAAATTGAGGAATTGAAGACTGTGAAGGGATCGGAGGAACATCAGCGGTGGGAAATGCGGCCAACGGCTGCTCGGAGCACGCAATGGATGCTCCCACGTCACTTGATACGGTGCCATCTCCAGTGGCCACAGGACCCGCCATACGTCCATCTTTTACATCTGAACTCTGTTTTTTGGTTATATCTGCGACTCGGTTCCCTTGTTTGGGAGAGGGGTGACTTTGAAGGTGTCTGAAAAGGACGTCGCTGCTCGCTTGTTAGTCCTTGTCCCAAACCACCAACCCTGTGAATGGGCACCTCCTAGCGTAGCATTTATCGCATTTATGGCACTTGAAGGGTCTCTCCCCAGTATCTAAGGGACCACATTAGCTACGATCGACGAATCGCTGGCGGACATACGTGATCTCTGATGGCGCCTGAGATGCTCTTCCTTGGTGAAGAGGCGATCACAGTATGCGCACTTCCTCTGCTTAACGTTGGGGCGGACAGCTTGGCTGGGCATGGTGATTGTGCGATTTCGAGAAACCGAGCTGAAGCTATTGCAAGCCGTGGGTAGAGCTACCCCGAACGAACGATGCGTCTTGGCTACCCCGCAACCGCCTCGGTCACGGCGGAATTCACGACGCAATTTCCGCAATTTCCCCAAACTAAGCTCCCGGTATTCTCATGTTGCGAGATGTTGCCCGCTCGCAAAAATGCCCCCATGGAATGCAGTGAGCTTTGATATCGCATTCGCCGTCAGCGGTAATATTTTCTTTGAAAAGTTCCAGTCAGGTCGGGCTAGATTTCTTCGTGTCACATCCATCTTTGGCTTGGACACGGATGATGATACGGAATTGCACCGGTGGAGAAAGTTGAGTTGGAGATCGTGGGGCAATGGGGACACCACTTCATTGGTTAAGCTAAGAGGTCACAAATGTCCAAGATCAAACCTACATGTACGGTGCCGCGGCCTAGGATGAATTCTCGTCACCTATGAATTAGAAGTATTTATTAGTGGATCACATTGAACAAGCTATCCCATCCAGTACGTTGATCGAAACCAGAGCTCGACCCGAACCCGTTTTCCAAACAATGGAGACTATTGAGACCGATGTTCTGGTCGTGGGAGCCGGTGTAGCCGGCCTGTCGTTTGCAGCATTGTTGGCTGCACAAAATATACGTGTTTTTGCCATTGCCAAGCATAATGGCACAGCGCCTGCCCCGCGAGCTCATGTTACAAACCAGCGGACCATGGAGGTTTTTCGCGACATGGGTATCGAGGAGGATATCAAAGCTTGTGGAACATGTTTGGCAAATGTGGGCAGTCTAGTCATGGCTACCAGTCTTACGGGCAAAGAAATTATGCGATACAGCTGCTACGGAGGTGGTGATGAACAGCTGAGCGACTTTGCGAGAGCCAGTCCGTCTCAGATGTGGAACGCCTCGCAAAACCACCTTGAGCCTGTCTTGCTGAGGCTGGCACGCGAGAAAGGTGCCACTGTGCGATTTTACCACGAGCTCATAGACATCCAAGAGACCGGTGATGGTGTCGTCGCTCGCGTGCGCGAACGAACTTCCGGTGGCGAGTACACAGTTCGCGCGCGTTACGCCGTCGGAGCAGACGGAGCCCGTTCAACCGTGGCTCAAAAGATTGCATTTGATTTCGAGGGCGAGCCCAGCCTCATGTCCATGGTCAGTTCATGGGTCGAAATGGACCTCGCCCAGTACGTCGCCCATCGCCCGGCTTGCATTTATTGGATGCTGCAGCCTGGAGATGAGTTTTGGGTTGGCTCAGGGACTTGTGTTCTGATGAAGCCATGGAGTGAGTGGGTAGTTAACCGCCAATACAATGCTGCCGACGGGGAGCCCGAAACCACCGACGAAGCTATCATCGCACATGCCCGCGGGGCACTGGGCATCCCTGACTCGCTACCTGTTCGCGTCAAGCACAAGGCAAAGTGGCAGGTCAATCACATCGTCGCAAAGGAATACCGTCGCGGTCGCATCTTCATCGCAGGCGACGCTGCGCACCGCCATCCCCCCTCTAGTGGGCTGGGAAGCAACACCTGCGTGCAAGACGCGTACAATCTTTCCTGGAAACTAGCTCTCGTCCTCAAAGGGCAAGCCGGGGATGGCCTTCTCGACACCTACAACCAGGAGAGGCAGCCTGTTGGAAAACAAATCGTGGATCATGCCATCATGACCCTCCACGATATGGCAGCGCTCCCGAGGGCTCTGGGCTTCCAGCGAGGCCAGTCCCGAGAAGCCGGTTTTGCTACGCTTGAAGAGCTTTTCTCTGATGCAGACGGGGCCGCCGAGCGGCGCGAGTTTCTAGAAGAGCAGGTAAAGCTTGGGGACCGTCGCTCCAATGCTCTCGGTGTGCAGCTAGGCCATCGATATGAGAACTCATCTGCGGTGGTCAGCGATGGAACACCATTTCCGGCTCGCCAGCGCGATCCTATCCTGCACTACGAGCCAACGACTCATCCCGGCGGGTACGTGCCACACGCATGGGTGGAGCACAATAGGCGCCGCATATCGACACTTGATATCTTCAAGCATGGATCCTTTGGCCTTGTTGTCGGCATTGGTGGCAAACCTTGGGAAGAAGCCGCACTAGCGATCAGCCAAGAGTTTGGCATAGACTTACCCGTGCACTACGTTGGCTATCGCTGCACTTACGACGACGTACTTGGGGAATGGAGACGTCGACGGGAAATTAGCGACCGTGGCGTGCTCCTGGTTCGACCTGATCGCTACATTGCGTGGCGCTCAGCTGACCGTCACCCGGATCCCACGGATGCGTTGCGGTCGGCCCTCCGCCAGATTCTTGCACGTGATTGATGTAAAGTAATTTCTCCATGTTTATAGTGCCCTAAGATTTAAGTAGTTCAAGGCTTTACATCGCAATCTGAAATATTTTACCAATAAAAATGGTGGCTTGTCATTCATGATTAAATCTGTGAAATCGTTACTGGAAGGGCTTGCGCGACCATTCACACAACTCGAATTGGGGCGAGAAAAAAAAAGAATCAACAAGGAAAAAGTGATCTTGTCTACATGTGGTGCATCTAAATCACAAGTTTGAATGCTCCCCCTTTATGAAAACCATTTTGTTGCGAATAATGCCAATGCCTCCGATAGACACCTCCACAACGTCACCATCAGCCAGCCACTTTGGTGGTTTCATCCCCAGGGCCACCCCTCCGGGTGTCCCTGTCAGAATAATAGAGCCCTTCTCAAGCGTTGTACCTTGGCTCGCAAATGCAATTATTTCTCTGACACCAAATACAAGATCGCTGGTATTTGCTTCCTGGCGAAGTTCCCCATTCACTCTAGTCTGGAGCAAAAGGTTGTCCGCCGCTCCTAGCACCTATTCTCATGGTTAGCCCTATCCTGTGGTCAACATTTGGTTTACCTACGCTTGGGGAGACTATTGTTGGTCCCATTGGCGCGAAGGAGTCAAATCCTTTGGAGAAACACCATTGAGGAACTGAGCCGGCAAACTTGGGGTCTCGTTGCCATGTTCTGGCAGAGATATCGTTGGCAACCGTATAACCCGCCACATATTCGAGCGCTTTGTCGATGGGAATATCTTTTCCATCTTTGCCAATTATCACAGCCTTGGTACGAGTTAATTACGGGATGCATTGAGACCGCATCATTGAACTCACCAGCTCTCCTTCGTAATCAAGTTGGTCATGTTGTGCAATTTTTGGGATCGGAATATCACTTTCCCATCCGGTAGTTGCCCTGGATGGTTTGATGAAGATTGAAGGGTATGGCGGTGGAGCCCTACCCGTTTCCCTGACTAGGATTGTCAGCACATGACTCTTGGTTGGTGGATGAAGAAGTGCAAATACTGTGTTTGGCGTAGTTCAAACCGACGCATCGCACAATTTTAACGTCAGCCGGGCCCAAAGGCCCAACAAGCTTTTGAACCTCAAGAATTTTGTCTGTTGGTTGAGCGTCAAACAGATCTTCACCAGTCAGCGCCCGAGCTGTAAGTTTCCCTTGCCGAAGCAGGCTGGCCAAGTCCTCTGGAGAATCCACCAATACATCACCAAGGCGCAGGTGACCGTTTTGGTCAACAAATTTGATAAATCGACTCCAAGCCATGATTTAGATATATAATAAATTATAATATGAGAAACACAATAGCGAAACACAAGTGGGGGTCGGCGATGTTTAAATCATTCGAGTGCTTAAGCGTGTGGGGCCTTCCGGCTTGGACTCCGTGTCTTGGTTCCGAGAGCCTGGCACATCCCTTTGCCGGCTCCCTCTATGTAATCATTTGTAAATATGAGATCAAATATTTTGTGGAAATCTTGTAAATTCATCGTTTGTGCACAAATTCACCACTGTAAGTAACATGGTGGATAAGGGCTGCATTTTTACGTCTCATTTTGCGTTGTATCTGAGCATAACTATTTCTTGAGAGCTTCCTCAATCTCTCGAGCAAGTCCATCTACATCGAATGCTGAAATGGGACGGTCTGCCCAATTAGCAATTTCCGTGACGACCTCCAACACGTCCTTGACACAAGCAACCGAGTTTCCAATACCCAATGTGGCTTTAATGTGGCTTTTAGTCTGTCTCACGGCTCCCAGCGCAGCGATAGCGCTAGCAATGACAAGGTGAGACTGCTCCGGCTGGAATACGTGCTCATTTGCCTTGGAAATGAGATAGCCCCATGTGACAACGGTGGAGCAGGTGACTAAAAATGATTAGAAAAGGATGAGATACCTTCGATTGAGTTGGCTTACACAAGTCGGTAAAATACTTGTCCATCAGTTTGAAAATGTCGGAATTTCCAACCCCAGCGTAAATTCTAGATCGCAATTCCTGACCTTTTTCAACATCTTCCTCATCAACCGTCGTCTTGCGCAGAACCTTGGTAGAAGCGTATGCTGTGCCCTTTCGTTGAATGACGCCAATCATTCCGTAACACGCAGGAATGCAAGTTGGCATTCCCAAATATGGGAACACGATGGTAATGGCTTCCCGCAACCGAAGGAATATTTCCTCCGATGCCTCTGGCGTCAAGTCAAATGTAATATCATCAAAGAATCGTCCTACAACATCTGCGCGGCCGACGGCGCAGCATGCAGCTGCCTGATACACGTCAGCTTGCCAATGATTAATGACACTGGCCAACGTACCACAATAGCGTAACTGTAGCTTTGGAGCTCAGGGTGCGATGCGGCTAGCTTAGAATTGAGTGCCAGAAAGAGATTTCGGTCATATCCACGTGCACCGGCCTTGACGTTGGTGGAAACAAATTTTTTGTCCCAGTCGGACATGAAAGAATCCGTATTCCAATCGAACATTTTGTCTCGGTAGTAGTGAAGTGCAGTAGCTACAGAACGGTCACCCTGGGAGTGAGCGGCGAGCTGAGGACTCCTATCTCTAACTTCCCCAATAAAACGGTACCCCACACGGAACGACAGGAAGTGAAGCGATGCATCGTGGTGTGTGGGGGCTCAATCCTATTGGCGCCCACGAACTTGATTGATGCCCCTAGCACCAAACCAAAAGCTTATTTTCGGGGGATTGACAACACAATGATTTCCGTTCGACTCCGAGACAGGAAGTGGATGGTCTGACGGCTAGAGATCGGCCTGCTCCGCCCGGATCCTTGAGCAATTGCATGACGAGACACGGCAGCATGATAAATTCGTCTGAATGGCGCTGCTGAAGGTGATTGTCAAACCACATGCTTATGATAATCCTTCATCTACATCTTTGGAGGTTTATCGTTTAACCCCAGCCTAGTCGCCAACAGAGCTAGCACAGTGCACTCACTACTCCAGTCATGGAAAACGCACGGAACCCTTCGGCATTCCGGGAATATATCCCGGCTCAAGACACTCAGAGAAGCATTGAACTTGCAAGGAGCAACACCTATGAATGGGCCAAATTGCGATGCGCGGAGCCTTTCATGATCAACTGGATGAAGAAATGGGAAGATCTATGCGAGGAACCATACAAGGGCATTTCTGTTGACGGCCATGTGGTGCCCAATCTATACCCCCTCGCCGACGAATCCGAGGACCTCGGGGCTCCTACCAGTCAGATGGTGGCTGCAGCACAGAAGGTATTGAACATCGCAACAATAGAGCAAAAGAAATCGCTCTCCAGGCCTATCGACGCGATAGAATGGCGCCGCTGGATTAACCCGGAAATATACATATTTAGACATGGCGTTCGCCTTGAGGAAGTCTCTGAAGAGCTAGTCGAAGCAATCCACGGTGTGATGCGAGCCAGTCTTTCCCCAACAGGATACGAACGAGCGAGTGGTTGCATGAACACCAATCAATTTCTTGGAGAAGTTGTAAATGGCAAGGGAGTTCTGAATAAGAACTCGTACAACTTTGTCATCTTTGGCACCCCTTCAGAAACCGAGCCGTGGGGATGGCAGCTGTTTGGTCATCATTTGGACCTGAACGTCTTTGTTGTGCGAAAGCAAATGGTGGTATCACCTGTGTTTCTTGGAGCGGAACCCAACGTCATTGACGAAGGGCCCAACAAAGGCACCGAGCTCTTTACCAACCAAGAGCAAGTAGGCATGGAGCTGATGCAATCAATGGACGAAGAGCAACAAAGCGTGGTGCGAATATTCAACAACCTCAGCGGCCCGGAATATCCAGAGTGGCGATTTCACCGTGCTGACCAGCGCCATCTTGGAGGAGCTTTCCAAGACAATCGCGTGGTTCCGTATGAAGGCGCTCGAGTGGCAGGATTTTCCGCAGACCAGCAGGAATTGGTTCGCAAACTCATTGCCATGGGCCTAAGCTACCTTCCGCATGGGGCCCTAGCCGCTAAAATGGAAGAGATTTCTCATCACTGGGAGGAAACATACTTTTGCTGGATTGGAGGGCATCAGGTTGGGGACGCATTTTACTACAAGGTGCATTCTCCTGTCGTCATGACCGAATTTGATCATCACAGCGGTGTGTTTTTGAACAACAAGGTTCCCTTGCCATTTCATATCCACACTTTGGTGAGGACACCTAACGGTAATGACTATGGCAAGGAGCTTTTGAGGCAGTTTCAAGGCATAGACAAAAAGTAGCTAAGCAGACCATACGAAGCGAGATTAGGGACGCCGCGGACGCGGTGAATCGCCGCAGATTCCACAGTTTTGTATCCACAGTTGTAGTTGAAATGCCGAATCTATTTACGTGACATCTTAATTGCTGGTAAATGATGTGTAATGTGAAGGCACATTTTAACCCCCAAGATATGCGTAATGATTACGAATTATTCTGTATTGCTGCGAGCTCATGTAAAGCATTCGGGCGTTCACCCTTCCCATCTTTCCGGATGTAATGGAACCGAAACGTTCGGTTTGTTAGTTTTAGAGGATTTTCCGGCCTACCGCTCGGTAAAGACTTTAATCTAACGGTCTGGAATGGTCTTTCGCCAAGAACCAAGGACCGCGAAGCTGAATTTTGTTGCGGAAGCATTGGTCAATAGTGTGGTTTTGCCAGACTATTCCGGCATGGTACGGCGCCACCATAGAAATAAAAAACACGCCAAGCTCAAGCCCCACGGGTTTTCCGTTATCATGCGGGCACCAAGGTTGCAGAATGCGGGGAAGCCAGCCCTTGCTCACAAATGCTAATTACACACGGAAGATACCCCGGGGATTCCGTCCCCAACTCCAATACTTATAGGTGTTCTGAAGTTCATGAAAATAAAGTAAACCAATAACCCCAGTCTTGAAGCTTGCAGCTTAAAGAAATTTGCTTATCAGACTGATTCATTTTGTCCAGAATGAGTGAAAAAATTGATTTGGCGCATTGCGAAGATGCGAGGTCCGATGAGGCGGCAGCCCAAGCCCTTCCGGATATGGTCAGAAGAAGGGACGGCGGCGTCCTCCTAGACACAGGTGGCCTGGATGATCAATCATCGCTTAAGGTTGCCAGAGATGGACATGTATGGCAACTTTCCCCCAAATGCATGCCCATAACATAACACTGACCAATACGCGGTAGACTGTGCTTCTTCCTCAACCGACTGACGACCCGAACGACCCCCTCAACTGGTCATGGACGCGAAAGCACCTGGTTCTCTTCACCGTCGCCTGGGCCGCCCTCTGCACCGACTTTACGGCTGCTGCTGGTTCAGCCATCATCTTCCCTCAGGCAGCGCAATGGGACATAAGCCCCAATCGAGCCAACGACCCCAATGCGATATGTGTCTTGTTCAAGTAAAGTAAAATTCTATAAACTGGGAATCTTCAGAGGCTGACACGTCACAAGCGGTCTTGGTGGTCTTCTCTGGGTGCCTCTGGCCTCCATCTGGGGCCGAGCTCCGGTGCTCTTCTGGACCACCGTCATTGGCCTCGGCGTCAACCTCGGCTCCGCGGCAGCAGAGTCGTACAGCGTCTACTTTGCCATGCGCGTTCTCTCGGGGCTATTTTTGACCAGCGGTCAAACCATGACGATTGCTTTCCTAAAGGACCTCTTCTTCTTCCACGAGCGCGCTCGAAAGATTGGTCTCTGGGCAGTGCTCTACATCGCGTCGCCGTACCTCGGTCCCTGCTTGGCCAACTTTGTTATCTACGAGACGCATCACTGGCCTGACGTTTACTGGATGTGCTCCGGTATTGTTGGGCTTCAGCTCGTGTTGGTCTTGGCTTTCGTGGATGAGACATGGTACAACCGTGATGTGCCAGCCAAGGACCAGCCACGTCGGGCCCAAGGTGTTGTTGGACGTCTCATGAGACTGACGGGCATCTGGCAAATCCGTCACAGTTCCTACTTTCCAGACACCCGTCCGGTTCTTAGAAAGTTTATTGCAACCATTGCCAAACCTCAATTTGCACTGATCTGCGTTGCCTAGTTTGTCTACCTCACCCACCACCTCTGCTAGACCTACGCTAACCTGTATTATTAGCATGCTCTGCTTTACCTGGGCCATTGGCGTCAACATCTCGACCAATCTGCTTTTTGCCACACCCAAAGAGGCCGGTGGCTATGGGTACACGACCAAGGCCATTGGATTTCTCTACTTTTCTAACATTGGCGGTGTGTTCTTCGGTGAGGTCTTTGGACATTACTTCAATGACTTTATGGCAAAGCGCTATATCAACAAGCACAAGGGAGTATTTGAGCCCGAGGTGCGCCTTTGGACCATCTATATTTCGATCGCGCTGATGGTACCGGCTCTCATTCTTCTTGGTCAAGCCCTTGAAAAGACATTGTCCGTCGTCGCATCCGTCTTTGGCCTCGGCACATTTGCATTTGGCATCATGACAATGTCTGTCTCGGTCACAGCATACGGACTCGACTCATACCCCACTGTGCCTGCTGAAATAGGCTGCTGGCTTCAATTCGCACGTACAGTTGGCGGATTCAGTGTAGGCTACTTCCAGCAGCCGTGGTTGGAGCTTGTTGGCGCTGATGCTAGCTTTGGAACACAAGCTGGTATTGTAGCTTTTGCAGCCATCCCTGTGGCGTTGGCGCATTATTATGGCCCTTCTTTGAGACAGAAGGCTGGTCCAATTGAGTGATCGCCTAATGTAGAATACTGATTCGGCCCAAGACCCTAATGGTGAACCTTTTGTCTGGATACGGGCATAACTTCGGCAGAGCTAGACTATCTAATACAAGGGATATCACTATTTTTTGTGATCATTTCATACAATATCCTTTCAAAAACTCAATTGAAGGGGATTCAGTATCAGAATTCTGATTGGGCATGTGCAAGGTTCACACACAACCATCTAAACGGCAAGGGCAGGCGGATCCATACTCAGCTATTTAATCCATCAATAAGGCTTTCTATCCAGTTAATTCATCTGCACAATTTAACTCCCCATCTAGTGTTTGAATGGAGAAAATGAACCCATCAATTCTCGCTCATGTCGACATATGAATGTTCGAACTGTAAACATCGTCCACGTCACCCTCAAGCTCGGAAAATTCTTTATACGCTTTCAAGAACTTGAGTTCAACCAGGCCGGCAAATATTACCAAGCGAGAGCCAATTCCCATTTTTCCTGAACCTCGACTTCTGTAAAGGTTAAACCAGGAAAATTATAGAAAATGGATACTGTCACATACATTGCTTTTCCTAAATAGTCGGCAGCAAATCTGTTCCAAGACGTCAAAGCCCCCACCAGAGTGATATAAATAGGCACTCCGAGGGGTAGATGACATTCGTATACAGCAACCAAAGCTCCGAGAAAGACACCGTGTGCGTAGATCGTTGATTGTGAGAATAGCCTTTGCAATCCTATCAGATTAGATAGGTAAATAATTATTCTGGTGTAAATGAAGCCGTTTAATAACTTAATCGATGCTCTATACAGTTGAACATTACTTGCGTAGAAGGCGAATGTGCTAGCAAAAAAACGGAGAATTCCCCCAGCTTGATATGATGGTCGTGTCGTTTCGTTACCCCGGACGAGAGTTTTGGCAAGATGGAAGTTTGTTGCGCTTTGTATTAGTGACGCAAGGAGATCAACCATAGAAGCCTTCGGGGGTCGAAACGGAGCCTTTGTGTGATATCGAGTCAGCTCGAATAAGCCAACAACGACGTGTAGAAGGAGAGGAAACGATGTTCGTTTGCGGAATTTTGGAACGTATTGAGCAACGCTCCGTCGTGTGTGGTAGATGAAAATGGCAGCAATGAGAAGTATCTGTGCTGCGCTTAGTATGTTTTCACCGTTGAATAAATACATCATTGATGCATCATAATTGTGAAAGAACATGGTCAAAAATGATAAATTAGGTACGGTGTGGTCAGAGTTGGAGATGTGAAACTTCAACAAGAGTATTTCAAGGGAGAAATACGTCTGTGCGAGAGCCCACGAAATAGGCAATAGCGAAAAATAAAAAATTATGTGACGTCTTTAGAATATAATAGTGGAGAGAGATAGGCATTTTGAAGGGAATGCGTAAAGTTAGGAATATGTGTTGACATAGAGGAGAAGGTAAGGGAAACGGATGTGTAAAGAGTCAGCATCTGCAGCAAAGCTTCCTTCATATCCACTTAAGCACAGCTGGAGACCCAAACATGTCAAATCCAACAAATCAAGTTTTAACACATGTGGCCCTCAAAATCAGACACATGCACCCGAGTCACATTCGCAGGTCACACGCAAAACTACGAGACACGGCTCGGCCAAAACGGCCCCAATGGTGACTTGGTCGATACAAATAACTGGACGCAAAAAGATTCAATTCCGGGAAATTACGCAAGTATTTTAGGGGATGCGACGAAGAATGGCCAAGAAAGTGAAAGAAAGGCGGCCACAAATAGGCAGCAATGAGAGGTAGTGTAGAGCCAACAGGTGAACCAACAAGTGGAGCTGAATAGGTGATCTCGGCTTCTTTCATACATGTTGGATCATGGGGTGTTAAGAATAAACCGAGGCGGTGAGACTGCATTCCATATAATTCATCCCCAAAACGAGGGACGCGTATCAGATTTAAGGACGGGCTCAACCCTTCGCCACAACGCTTTCTCATCGTTATCACGCCATTGTCATCACACAACGTTGTACAGTAAAAAGTCATGGACTACGACAAGAAAATACTCAGTCAAGTTCAATTGCTCATTGGAAGAGAGAATGCCCTTTCGAAATGTGACGAGCGGTACCGTGAATACATTCAACGATGGAACGCTGCCTCTGAAAAAGATGCGGTAAGATACCTCGTGTGGTTTGGAGTCTCTTACTCACAACAAGACAGCGTGTTATCCTTTTACCTTCGAATGCAGGGCAAGTGTCTGCGGTAGTTAGATTTTGTTCTGAGAACAAATTGCCCTTGGCAGTTCGCGGTGGTGGCTGCTCTTCCATGGGTTCATCATCTTCTGAAGGAGCCGTAGTTGACCTCCGTCAAATGCGCCGCGTTATAGCTGACCCAGACAACATGACCGTCACATTTGATAGAGGCTGCATCGTTGAAGACGTCGAGAACATCTTGGAGCCCCATGGGCTTTCCATTGTAACCTCCATTCACAACCAAGTCGGGGTCGGCGGGCTTGTCCTCGGTGGTGGACACGGCTTCCTTTCGGCCCTACACGGACTCATGATTGATAATCTTGTTTCCGCCGAGGTTGTTTTGGCCGATGGATCGATCATGGAGACATCCGAATCCCTCAACCCAGACCTGTTCTGGGCCCTTCGCGGGGCCGGTGCTCAGTTCGGTATCGTGACGCGTTTCGTCATGCGCGTTCACCAGCAAGGTGCTGTTTGGAGCGGCATCCTTGCCTTTGCGCCCGAGAAGTTGGCCAGCATTGTTGATGCGGCAAACGACTTCCATGAGAAAAATAACACCCGCGGCCACTGCCTCGCCATCGCTTTCGGATATGGTCCTGATGGCAAACACCTGATTACCGCTGTGCCCTTTTTTCAGGGACCAAAGGAAGAAGGGCGATTTTACTTTTCTCAGCTACTGGACATCGGCCCTATTGTTGACAACACATCAGTGTTAAGACTGTCCCAAGTTCATCAACTTTTTCGACCCGTGGCCGAAATTGGTCTCCGACGGACAATGGGCTCCGCGCCGCTCGCGTTTCCACTGGATCCCCACGCAGCTCAGCGCACTGCCAATGACTTTTGGTCTTTTTTTGACCATCATCCGGAAGCGACCCCTCAGTCTATTTTGCTATTTAAACTCGTCAGCCCACGTAAACTATTAGAGATACCCCAAGATGCCACCTCTTATACCAATCGGGGCGACTTTTACGAGGCAGTTACATCATGGGGATGGTCTGATTCTGCCCTAGATGTTGAGATTTTGGCTTTCCACAAAGCTTACT
This sequence comes from Calonectria hawksworthii, assembly GCA_020975415.1. Taxonomy (NCBI): domain Eukaryota; kingdom Fungi; phylum Ascomycota; class Sordariomycetes; order Hypocreales; family Nectriaceae; genus Calonectria; species Calonectria hawksworthii. The sequence goes on along the minus strand of JAHXZK010000046.1, from coordinate 116,564 downwards.
GTGAGGGCCTGCGGCAGCAACATGACTGCGAGATTCGAAGAGATGGCTCTGGTCAAGTTCGCCCTACCGGGCGATGGCTCAATCTGGAACCGGAGCCCCTGATTGGAGAGGCTGCATTCGGTGCTAACTTGACCAAGCTGAAGCAGCTAAAGAACAAATATGACCCCGAAAATATTTTCCACGGGTGGCATGTGGTTCAAGAATCTTAATTATGGCTAGATTAAACAAGGACTATACAATATTAATGAATTATCTATTTAGGACAGTTAATTTGTGATGAATTACTGTTGCATAGCATTCAAGCAATAAGTATTATTATTGCCATCATTCTACACGGCGACTATCCTCTGTAGGGTAGGCTATGCTTTTGACTGTCGCAAGCCTCTACTTAGGTACCTCATGTCAAGCTCCCGCCCAAAAAAAGACATCGTACTAAGATGATGCCTTATTATCTGCATTGAAATATTATAGATGCAGATGATAACATATAAATTGACAATAAAAGATCGCATCTTCAATTTGGAGCTTTGTTGTTGATGGCCTAACTAGCTTAGTACCTAGGTGGAGGCTTACGACGGTCAAGGGGATGCGACATTCAGAGATCGCGGTTCAAATCTAGATACGGTATTTTACGATGTGTTTGTGGCTTTTGGAGAATCCCTCTCGGTTTTTTTTTTTTGCCAATTAATTACGTATGAAGCATGATCTAAGCTAGCTTGCGGCGATTCATGGCCCAGGAGTTTGGAGGCGCATCCGTCATCTTCGAGAAGATTGTGGGGAGGATGATGACAGTGGCTTGATGTGGAGTCCAGTTCGTCACAAATCGCCAATCGGACCAAAAACGGCGGATCGGGGTTTACCTGTTATGCGCGTTTACGCACCCTTTAATATCCTTGCGGTCGATGAGCATGCATCCTGAGACATTAAAGAAGCTTTTGCTCTTGTGCGGAATTAGATTTTGCGAGTTTCAGGTTGTGCTGCGCTTTATTTTGGACCGCGTAACTGGACGGAAATGGATACCAAGGCTGAACGAAAAAGCTGCAGGCTGAGGGCACAAAGTTTAAAATTAAAATTAAAATATTCCCCTGCATACGCATGGTTACATTGAATCGGATGAATTCTTCAGCTTCGTCCAACATGGCAAGGGCCGCCGGAAATCACGGCTCAATCAAGACCTTGTGGGTCTATTCAGGCAACCTCGTATTCTGACTCAAACGGTACCCGCAAAGTGGATCACACGACTCGAGGGTTCAAAATCTTCAGGAAAAAAATCCAGCCCAAGGATTGATTGATTGGCATGGGTTCCTCGCGAGTCGGGCGTCTCGGTAGCGAGGTGCAATCCGTATCCTCCTCGGGTAAGATGCGACTCGTTCCCTGTCCAATGCAGGATGGGGATGGTGTCCAGTCATCAAGACTTGAGGGGGCAGCCTGGGACTAATAAATGCTTCAGCCGCAAGGGGAAAGTTCCGATCCATCAGAGTGGGACGAGTAAAGGGAGTTTTACCACGCCGAAATGCATGACCAACAATCACATCTCTTCAGCGTCTAAAAATCGGACCCACCGATGTGTTACTTCCGCTCTTTCGTACTCGGAGGAACCGTTTCTCTGCCAAGAGACAACGCCAAGAGCGATTCTTTTTCAGACGTGCCGGGTTTCCAATGCAGATCTCTTCAGCCTGGAACGTCTCATGGTGCAGAGCAGATGCGCATCCACATGGATCGCGATGAAAGGCAAACTTTATAAACGCTGATCAGCACCTTCATCCACAGCCCCGCGACGATTACGTCTCGGCTATCTATCCGACTTTGAAGATCGGCAGCCCGAGTCAACGACATTTGATGCGCTTTTGAATCTCAAAATCTGACCAAGAGATGCTACTGACTGGAGGCTTACACTAAGAGATTTGTTGGCGGGGATTTGCTGGCCGACTTGCTCTCCGACCCGAAAATTTACCACAGGTGCACTGGCTTGGGAGATAACAAGCGCTGACTTTTTCTAATCTTGGCCTTGACTTTGATGAGTAAGTAAGCAGGTAGACGGCTCATGCAGGGCCGCAGGAGGTATTAATCTAACCCTTGGCCCTGCGGTGGTACGATTGTAAGAAAGCAGAGCGCTTCGAGGATTTTGGCATCACCCTGTTCTCATTGGTGTGACAAAACTGAACATGGGTAAACCATTGGACCAACAGTAGACGACATACCCAAAGCAGCGAAGCGCACAGTTCGTTCTCCACGGGACGGGCCAACAAGCGTGTATCGGAGTGCGGCCAAGCTAAGCGTTGCCATTTAGCCGTTTAAGCATGTCTTGGCAAAACCAGTGGGATCGTAAACCCGTTCTTGGTCCGGTGCAATTTCCGATCGATACATGACTGCGCTGTCAGCAAATGTGGCACGGTACCTGGACGATGTGGGCTATGTCATCATAAACGAGCCAAATCGCGCTAAGCTACTCCATTTCCAGCAACCGGATGGTACCGGCCCCTCTCTTTTTCCAATAGTCTTGTTCGATACGATTCAGCCATCTGTCTCTACCCGAATCTGGGCTGATGATCCCGTGTAGCCACATCGTGATGTCAAAACCAACCGCATGCGCTAGTATCTCTGCAGATCGTATATAAGAGTCCTTCCAGAGTAGCACACATGCATTGCGGCTCATTGCGTTTACGTTTCGTTCTCTGAACGCCAGTCACTCGTTAATCGGATTAATAATCCCCACACTCGTTTTAAACACTAATCACTATGCACTCTCTTTCCCTCGGCGTTAGCCTCGCCGTTCTGGCCTCGCTGGTCGGCGCGAGCCCTTGCAGGCCCCGTACCAGCACTGCCGTGACCACCGGCGAGAGCGTCACCACAACTGGAATTCCCGTCGAGATCAGCACCGGGTACCCGACTTCCGCTGCCACCACCAAGGAGGAGGAAATCCCGACCTCATCCGCCGCCGAGAGCATTGCAACACTCATCTCGACCACGGGCGCTGAAAGCACCAAGGAGACCTTGATCGTCAGCACGACTGCTGAGACCGCTTATGAGGAGACTGCTACCACCAAGGCCACTGTAGAGACCTCTGCTGCTGAGTCCACAACACAAACCTGGGCCCAGACTACTGCTGCGAACACCACAATCATTGCGACCCCTACCGTGGAGTCCTCGATCGATTTCCCAGTCTACAGCACTACGGCCGAAACCACAATCGAGACACCAGTGTACACCACTCCTGTCGAGTTCACAACATCAGCTTACAGCACCACTGCAGCCCACAATGCCACTTCTGCTTACAACACTCCTGCAGAGACCAGCACCTTTGAAACCACCACTGCAGAGGTGACAACCAAGACTTCAGCGTACAGCACCCCTTCGGCCCACAACACCACTGTAGCCTACAGCACCCCATCAGCCTATAGCACCTCCTCCGTCTGGAGCACCTCTTCCGTCTATAGCACTTCTGTCTACAGCACCCCTTCAGCCCACAGCACCCCTGTGGCCTACAACACCACCTCGGTCTATAGCACCTCTTCGGCCTACAGCACCACTGCCGAGACTGCCTATACTACTCCCCAGACCACTCCCCAGACCACTGTAGAGTCCACGACAAGCATCTACTCCTCTAGCGCAGAGATCTCGACTTCCATCGCTGCCATCACAACTTCGGCCCCGGCTTCGACCTTGACCACCATCACTACGGCATCCAGCACGACCGCAAGTGCGCTCACCACCTTCACTGCTACTGCTGGCAACTCTGCCAACAGCGCCGTCAACGGCCGCACTATTCGAACCACCGGCCAGGCGAACAATGCCTTGTACCTCATTGCCGACGGCGTTGACGTGCCCAACTACACAGTCGGCACAATCCACATCGAGGATTCCACAGGCTACCTGATGATTAACGATCTGTACATTGTCTACAACCCTACTGCCAAGCTTCTCTACACTGCATCCACCCTGGACACAGTCTTTACTTCGAGCTGGAAGAAGATTATTTGCACGTCCCCGACCTCGGGCGGTTCTCTCTCGTGCGCACCAGACGGGCTTCCCACTCTTACACAATTCCGAGTCTCTTCCGCCGTCTCGACCTACATTGGTATTAGAATGGAGGATCCCAGCACTACGACCAGCGGATATGTAAACATTGATTTGCTTGCGGGAGCAACAGCCTAAGCGGTGATCTTTAACAGGCATTATTTTTTATAAACGGTTATTTATCAAATTAGGTAATAATAAATATAAAAGCTTGCCTTTGACTATTAGTTCTAAAAACTTTTCTTCTTCTAAAATACTATTTTTATTCACTTCTCAGGATTGGTTTTGTTTCAATAAAAATATTCTTCTTTTCGCCAACTGAGGGAAATATCCGGCCCCCAAAAAGTGGTATCAATAAGGCAAGCTGTAAAATAATCACCCGTTAAATTTATAGATTGGGGTCAAGCATACCTTTCCCGTACCTGCAGCAGGCCGTGCTCTTCAGCCAATGTTGGTGGGGTTCCATGAGCTGCTCGTTGCCGATCGCACCACGTTCAAAAATGCTAACACGCCTTGGCGCAAGTTACGGATCACTGAGCTAATCCAGTTAGTATTTGACAGAGCGCCATGTCACTTTTTTCAATCACATTGCTTCTTCTTAAAATAAAATGCAAATAAAGTATCAAGAGACAAAACAGCACAGCAAGTGAGCGTTCTCTTCGTGGCACGCCATTTCAACATCCTGCAGAACATGCGATATTTGGTATTTCTCTTATCACACACGAGCTGGTCTCACAGTTGGACTGACTCTACACTTGATCGAGGCCACACTGGCTTTGACGACTGGTGCCCTATGACTCTGGCAGCTGTGTCAGTTCTTATAGGTAAGAACTGGGTGAGATTCTTCGCAACCGTGTCCAAGCAGAATAGAAATGAGGATAAGACCAAGTTAGACTATCTGGCCATCACACAGCCCTTAAATTTGGCACTTGCTCAGCGTGTTGTGCGCCACTTTGTGCTTATGTGGGAGGTGTCCAAAGGAGAGCTCGAGTGCATCTCATAGCCCACGTTGGATATCGGCAGTTTTCTCAAATGTTGATGAAGGCCCCCTGGCCTGTATACACTGGTCCGGATGAGCATACCGAAGAGTGTAAATGATGCAAAGACCGAGCTCTCGACAATCCCAGCATAAACAGCCTGGCGTCCTCGGTTTCTCCAATGGGCGAATTAACAAGGGCCTATTCCTGAAATGTCTGTCCGAGTACGATATAAAACATCGGACAAATAACACACATCACGCATCAGACATCACACAGCACACATCTCACGTTCCACACATCTCACATATATTCCACTAATTACACATAATAATGTTGCAGGGCTCGCTTGCTATATAGCTATTTAAAGCTCTCCGCCATGGCAATAGCTCATCTTTCATTTTATAAACTTCTGCATTCATTTTCCCACGGTATTTGTATAGTACCTACGATGAAAGATAGACTTTTTATTACCTTGGTATTGATTGGGCTTTGCTCAACTGCTACTATAGCGAGCACATGTGGTTTGGGTGCATGTTATTACTATACGCTTACCCCGGTGCCGTCTCATCCCACTAGAGTAATGCTAATCTAGATTTTCCATGAATGATGCAAATTTCTTACAAAGTGGGCAATGGATGACTTTAATCCAGGACCAACTGAATATGGCTATTCAGGTGGTACTTCATGCACAAGTAGAGGCTTCAAATGAAGCCCGAACACTAAGCTTATCTCAAAATTCAACACGCCATCGCGGCTCCTCGAACCATAATCATTAGCGATGAGCCAATCCTCATGACGAGGTCTGGCCAGGTCACTCATGAGGTGTATTGGCAAGAAAACCAGAGTCGCTGTGCTCAACTGATATTTAGCTTCTTGTGGAATGCTCGATTTAACCTAACTAACCGATCTCAAAGCTACTTGATAGCTATTCCTCTTTTCTAAACCAATCAACTGATCCCACAATCTCTTTGCCATCGATTGATCGTAACTCGAAGAGGGCCAAGCGACTCTTTCCAACCTCTCACGGGCTTCTTCCCATTGAGTAACTGCTGAGGCCGAACTCCATCGTCGGATTGAGCTGGCAAGATAATTTTCAAACACAACCAGGCGCTCATCATAGATATATGACTGGTGTCTTTCTATGCTGTAGGCAGTGACAAAGTGCTCCCAAAACCACAAGTCTGACAAGCACGCGTCCTTCGATTCACACGTCGTTCGAAGAAAGTCCATGACTAATATCGACAACAGGCGCCGGAAAAGGCGTCTTTCGAAGGATTCTGCAAAGTCCCAAACGCCCAATACAGTGTACAAGAAAAACCCTGCTGTAATAGCAATGCTGCACCAAGAAGTCATGTATTTACTCTTTGGGGGCATGTTTGGTCCTGCTTGGGAGGGAAATTCGAAAAAGGACGCAATATGGCCGCCAATAGCAGCAAAATGGCCCTCCAAGATGGAGCTCTCGGCCAAGGATTGACGTGAATTCTTCGTATCTTGAGCTGCGGGAAGTTCCGAAATCGACTTCAAATATGCCACCACATGAGATCCGTCAATTTCGTAGAACTTGGACTTTGGAGGAAGTGCCGAAAAGAAGAAGGGGAATATTGCAATTGACTCCAACTGCATTCGGAGATAGGCAATGTTCCGAGATATATCTATGTTTGGGAGAGGCCGTCCTTTGGTGTCACTGGACTTGTTTTTCAGAACTCTGCACTTTATAGCATGGATAGCGCAATGCGTTCTACAACGGGATGGGTCAGTATTTTCTCTGCGGAATCTTGCAGTGGATGGATTTCTTACAGTATGAAGTATCGGTTCACAAGCTCCTTTTCGACTCTTCCATCACCCCGGCGCTTCGCGTCTGCTTTGTAGTAGAGATCAAGAACGAGGACAAGGCCATCCACGTGAGTCGCAGCAGCTTCAATGTTGCCAAGAGCATACTATAACAGTATGTCAGCGATAGGTTCAAGAATAAACATGCAGGCGGAGAGCTCAAAGCAATTCAGAGTCTCAAGCCCAACTAGTAACTGTCGTGTGGACGTCGAGTGCAGGGGCTGTTGCCAAGTTTTGCTGCGGGAATAGTTTGACTGCGAATTCCTCTTACCTCTATGAGACATAATGTGGTGATATCGCTGATTAATGATATCAGCGTTGCCGGCTGCAAAGCATCAATTTGAGTTTGTAGAAGCTTGATAATCTCAACCTTGTGAAATAAAAATGTGGAATGGTATTTTTGAATATCCCCCGTCACCCACATGCAGTGGAGGCCGCCAATCAGCAAAATGTTCCTCAGCGTGGCGGGGCTCTGAATAACGAGTGGTAAACTGGTGGATAATTGTTAACTCAAATATGTCATGGATGGACCAGCTCGGCCAAACTTACATCTTGTCCGCGCCAATACTGTATGAATTATCTCCACGCAAGCGATGAACTAATGATACAACTGTCAGCTGAGTATCATAATAATACGAATATCCGATTACGTACTGCAATAGTAAAACAGCTCTTTTGAATTGTATGGCATTCGAATAGGCAAAATGTCGAATGAGTCAATTGGGTTTCCATCTGGGGCCCTAGTCAAGCGTGGGGGCTGACGTGGTTCCGAGTTATCAACGGCCCAAGGCTGCAGCTGACCAGGGAGAGGCGCGACTTTCCGCTCTCGAAGCGGAGGCTCTAGCGGGGGGTAGCTACACGACTTTTTTCTCTCTTTACATCTTTCGCTGGGTACCTGTCAGCTGGATGCCGCTCCCCAGTCATGCATCGTGCAAAAATGCGGGGAGACTCACCAGACCGGTTTATTCCCATCACACCGGATGTGGCGTTTTTTACATGGCAGGCAGATGACCCGGTTGCGAGTGTGCGCCCTTCGCATTCGCTGTGCTGTTTCTTGACCTGGAGGCGACATTGTCGGATGGCCAATCAATCGTACATAGATTGTGAAAGAAGGCGAAGCGTGGCATTTCATAGCCATGGAATCGGCGAAAAGTTCTCCCAAGACCCTTGCGCCCGTGCTTGGGTCAATCAGCAGGATGTCCGCCCTAAAACCGTCCAGCCCACTTTTGAAGCCTTACCGCCTGGACTAGACCCGGCATTTGAGTGGAGATGGCCAATCATCAAGCCTATCAGGAATGTATTATCGCCTCCCGGGGTCGCCGTTAATTTCAATTTCGCATAATGACAAGGGCGCGTGTTCGAATGGGGGTGGAGAGTGAGGGAATCGTTCGAGCACGCTATGAGCGTCGAGGGATCTGCCGTCGCGACGAGTCTGCGAAGCAAGGCTTGACCAACCCCTTGTTTGGCCACTCGTCTTTAAAAATCATCATGCGGCATTCTGGCTCAATCAAAGGCTGCCCACCACGCGCGCTCTTTAATGAGGAAATGTCCAAGTAAATGCAGGGTAGTTTTATCACAGGTCGATGTAAGAGAAGAATCGTGAGCACAGAAGACCTACCGACAAAAAATGCAGTCAAGGTCCACATGCGAGCTGTATTTAGCTTGGCGTGGTCCAGGCATCTGGAGATGGTAGAGCTCCTCGTCAACTTCTACTGATTCATCTTGAGTTGCCCCATACGAGTCTAAGCGTTGACTCTTCGTCATTAGACAATAGTCGTACAATGTTCTCACAAAGCGAAGCAAACTATTAAAGGAGGTGCGTTGATCACTTTTAATAAATTGCGCTCCATGTCATCCAGCAATCTTCAGCCTTCACCAACGGCTCATGGTTTGTTATGCGCGGTGCAAATTCCGGCGCTTTTGTTGTCATATCTGGCTTGTGGCGCCGCAATAAATCAGATAATATTCTATTTTTAGGTAGCAAGCAAAACCCAAAGTTTATCTACCATGTCAAATACATCAGGCTTTAACTTTCTCCGTATTTGTTTTACCATAAATTCACTCCATCCTTCTATCCACCATATTCCCCGCAATCGCCCGATAAGCCGTGCAAAACAGATAAAGATAGCTAAAGAAATAGGCTTGTAACTCTTTAGACAAGTCAGATATTTATCCGAGACATGAAATAGCCAGATAAAAATATCTGTCGTCTTGAGTTCTTGGACCGGATTGTTAAATACGGCATGAAATGACCGCTGTAGAAGCTGCACAGCATCTTCGTATACTTCACTCTCAGCCGCGTCGTCCACATGGCCCTGGAAGATATTTCGCAACGAGGACGTAGTATGTGCTGGGTCCACCAAAAGGGGACGTTGCAAAATGGAAGCCCGCTCAGCTCCTATTTCGAACATCGGCGCTAATGGTCCCCCCTTTAAAATAACATCGTAAGGTGGCATTAGCAACGTCTTGGCCCCTCGGAATAGAAAGACCCAGTTCAAGAGACTAGAGTGCTCATCATCATCCCCTGTCTCGCAAAGCTGTGCATCTCCATCATCCTTTTTAGCCAACGAGTAAAAACAGGTTAGTATCGAGAAGAGATAGAGCGGTGTACAATTCTCGTCCGTAGTATGCTCCATCGCGATCTTGGCCCCAGCAAGTGCCGTTTGATGCAGATGGACACCTATAGTTCTATGTAACTGCCGTGTTTGGGGTTTCAAATGAGCCATATGCAGTGAAGCAAGCGCCAATACAGCGTATAACACATAATCAGTCGAGAGTGCCAAGCGCGGCACTTGCTGTTGCCATACCACTTGGACTTGGGTGTGTGACGAAAGGGTCAGCGCCGTTGACACGGTAAAGTGGTGAAGTAACTCCATGTGCTTAAGGCCAAAAATGGAAGGCTCGTCCAACCCCAGGAAATCGGTTGGTTGGGGTACCGCAGGCTGGTATGGTAGGTTACCGGCGGTGATCTCTTCATATTCACAAGTGGCGCTATGGACCTGGCAGTTTCGACATTCTGGTTTCCCTTCATCACACTGCTTACGTTGTCAGATCTTTGGGTCTAGACTACAAGGGCTGCGGTGTACTGACCTTGATGCGGCGCCGTTTGCAGGTCTTGCAGCCAGTCCTAACTTTTTTATGTGGCCTACGCAACATGGATGCTGGCTGCAACATTTTGCTTTCAAGGCTTCGCTCTCCGGGCTCGTCTAGAGAGACACAGTAGCCCATAAAAAGGGAGACTACCGTAAGCTTGCTGATTCTGGCGATGCAAGAATGTGGGAAACCCAGAGTTTCATGTGGAAATTTGCGGTCTGCAAAGCATGATGATGCCGCACGATTGGGCTAAGACGGCCGTGCATTCAGGCCCTGCTCGGCTTACGAACGGATGTAATTATGGTTGGTACCAGGGTATGATTAGATTTACATAAAGGGGCCTTAGTAAATTAATATACTGCCGGTACCATTAGCAACTAATATGGATCTAGGTTAAATTAACCCACCTATTTTTTATTGCCCTTTCTATAATCTTCCTATTACCATTATTAATGCCTATTGCCTTATAGTCCTTAGCTTAATTACCTTTTAATATATTATTGCTGTATTTGCCTTATATTCTGTCTTGACTAGTTAAATCTTAAGGATATTTTAGTTTTAAAGGTATTAGATTAGTAATATAATTATTGTAAGCTAATTTTTAATACTTATTAATAATTTTGCCTTTAATAATAAGATTATTATAATTAAGCCTATAATATTATTAGTTATTTAAGATATTTTTATATTATTATTAATATTAATAATATATATAAAAAAGAAAAAAAAGAATATTTAATTATAATAGATTAATAATTAGATAATTATAATATTTAAAATGATTATTAAAGCTTAAATAGTAAATAATTTTATTTTTAAGAAATTATTAAGATAAAAGGTAATATATAAAGATATTATAGATTAATTTTATATTAAATAATTAAAAGCTAAAATAGATAAGGATTATGTTTAGTAAAAGCTAAAGGCTTTATTAAGGATTTAGAAAATTTTTTTTGTAATTTAATAATTAAGAATTTTTTATAATATTAATATAAATATAATTAATATTAATAATAATTAATGGTAATATTAGCTTTATAAATATGGTAATTTAGTAAAAGGCTTAAGAAAGAATAGATTTATTTATTATAATTTATATAAATTTATATTTAAGGGTATAAAGGAGGTTAATTTAATAGTAGTAGAGTATAATAATTTTAAAGGTTTAAATTCTTTTGAAGTTAATAATATCTTTAGTAATAGGAATGAAGGTTTTAATAAGGATAATAGTTAGCTAGATTTTTAGAGTTAAAGTATATAGTCTTTAGCTTTACTAATAATTAAATAGAATAATTAATTAGTAATTAATTTATTCCTATAGTTAGTATATTTTTAAGTAAAGGTATTAAGTATTAGGAAAAAGAAAATTTTAGTTTTATTAGTAAATTCTAGTAGTAGTTTATTTTAATTTATTAAAAGACTATATTAAGTAATGGAAATGTTAAGTTAATTTACCTTTGATTGTGTGATTATAAGTTTGGTTGTTATTTAATAGTTTTTATAGTAGGTTTAGGGTGGAATAGACTTAGAGGTTATTATTAGGGATATTTAGGAGTAATTTATTAATATTTTAATAAAAGATAAGATTAATTAATTTATTAATAATATTTAAAGTAATTTAATTATTGTTGTTTAATATAATAGTTTTATAGATTAGTTTAAAAAGAGGATGTTTAGGAAAGTGCTAGGATTGCTAGATAATTAGAGGGTAGATTGGGAAATAGCTTATATAATTTTAGAGTTAGTAGATTTATTTAAATAGAATAAAGTGAATTTTTTGATGTTTTTAGAGTATATTAGAGTTATATTTTTATTGTAATAAGGGTGTGTATGTTAATGTTATAATGGAAATAAAGCTTGGTTTTTGGTAGGCTTAAATTATAAAGTTTATTAGCTTGGGCTAGTTAGCTAGGTAATTGGACTAATGCTTATTAACCCTGTGATTTCTATTAAGAGTAAAATTTATCTAATTTTATAATAATATAATATTTCTAATTATAAAGTAAATTTTGATTTAATTTTTATATTATTATTATATATAGTTATATATAATATATATTTATTATTAAATAAATATTTTTATGGAAAGAATATTATTTTTTAGAGTATTTAGCTAGTAATTTTATTTCTAGTATTTAAAATAGGACTTATAGGCGGTTTATTATTATTATTCTATACTTAAATTTATAGTAATCTATTTTACTAATTTAAGCCTACTAGCTAATCTACTAATACTAACCTAGTAGGCTAAATCTTATTATGCCTTTTAATATTATAGGCTTTACTAAATACTAAAATTAAAGTAATTTCCTATTATTATAATATTACTAAATTTAATATAATTTATAATTTAATTTAAAATATATAGTTTTTAATAATTATATATATTAATAAGAGTTTTTTTTTTGTAATTATCTAGTAAATATATTAGTAAATAGTTAAGTATTTTATTTATATTTAAAATTATAGTATTTAAAGAGGGATACCTAATTTGGCGGAGGGAAATAACACCAACACCCAAGCCACTACCCTATAGGGGCGCTTAGACGTAGTCAAGCTATTAGAGACTTGGAAAGATGAGAAGAGGAGGTAAAAATTGGATGTAAAGATAGCTATTCAGCTGAACAGATAGTTCAAATGAATGTAATTAACATAATATAAAACAAAAATTAAAAATTCATAATAAGACTAATACTCTTAAAACTTAGGATATGAGTTAAAGGGAGGGGGGAATCCTTGATTGTCTACCTAAGTAAACAGAATGTCCCTTTTTATATTACTAACTCCTTTACTAGCAGGCATAGCCTCCCAGCCACTAACGTCCCTCCAGCCACCGCCACACTAAGTAAACTAATTTTTATACCTTAGTACTGTATTTATAGGAATCTAGCTATTAATATAGTTTATTAATCTAGCTAAATTAAATTTAACTTTATATTTATAATCTTAATAGTAATAATATATTAAATATAGTTATTATACTATCCTATTTCCCTTCTTATTTTATATTTCTATAATCTCCTAAAATTATTTTTATATAAGAATAATATCCTTATAATATTACTAATATTTTTTTTATTAATTTTTAATAATTTTAGTATAGAGTGCTTATAAGTTTAAGGCATTTAAATATTTATTTACCTATACCTTTATCTCTTTAATAAATATAATATTAAATATTAATAATTTTTTCTTATTAGATTCTAAATATACCTTTATAAAATTCTAAAGTCTAATATATAAATAAATAAGTTAAATTTATTAGTAAATATAATACTTTAGTATATATAATCTTATAATCTTAAACTTTCTTTTTATATAGCTAAAAATTAGCTCTATAAGGACCTAGATTTGAGCATACCAAAGATTATATAGCTTTTCTTTTATTTATAGTCTTTAATTACTAGTAGCCTATTCCTTAAGGTAATATCTAATTCTTGGAAATAGGATAATTAACCTAGCCTATATACTAAAGTTAATATTATTAATATAAAATTAGGATTTTAGTATTTTAAAGCTTTTAAAAAGGGTATGCCTTATTAATATTAAGTTATTTATTAAACCCTTTGCTCTAGTTAATATATATAAGAAGATCTTATTAAGCTATATTATATATAGTATATTCTAGGTAATTATTAATTTCCTATTGTACTATTTTTTCTAGTAAGATTTTAATATCTAAGTATTAATATATATTCTATTAACTATATTAATATATCTACTAAATACTTTAAGTCTTAGTTAAAGAATAGCCTTAGGGTAGATAAAGTTATTAATAGGCTATTTAATAAAGATAGTATAAAGAATATAAAAGATATTTAAGGCTTTTTATATAATATTTAAAATTATGCTTAGGGATATATAGAAAAAATAGGTAATATTTCTCTATAATACTATTTATATAATAATATAGAAGAATACTATAATTTTTTACTTTAAAATCTTATACCTTAAAGTTTTTAACTTTATTTTTTGCCTTAATTATATAATTAGATTATTAAATATAAATTGTAATATATAAAATATATTTTTAAATACCTTAGAATTCCTATTAAGTAATATTTTTGCCTATTAAAAGATAAAAATTAGCCTACTAGGGTTAATAATTGCCCTTAGACTTAAGGCTATTATTTAAATTAAAATAGTATAATGTGTCGGGGATAGATACACATCAATTAAACAGAATAATGGAGGAACATAGTGCCAGCCTATATATTAATCAGCTAATTACAATACTAGCTTTAGCAATAAAAGCCCAATAGTCTCAACACCAAGATTTAGACAATAGCTTTATCTTAATTCACATTTTCTAGACCAATTTTAAAGATTCCTACAAAAGGGACCATTTAATTAAACAATTTTATAGCTATATTTTGATTTATTTAACTACAGCTATTATAGCCATTATTTTATTATTTAAACCTAATACCTTTTGCCCTAAAAGGCCCTAACTTACCCTAAACTCAATCTTTCCCTTAGAATAGCTTTATATATAGTTTTTCCTTAATATTTTATAATTTCTATACATTAAAGATCATAATAGGGAATTAAAATTAGATTTATAGTACCTATACAAGTATAAATATACAACTAATCAAATAATACCAAAGATATTTATTTGCCTTAAGAAAACATTTAATCAAATACTTCTAATATATTTCCAAGCTATATAAAACCACAATTCACAAGGAATTATTCACTTACCCTTAAGGCAAAAAAATCAAAGGAAAATTAATTAATTATAAAAATTAAATATTACTAATTCCCTAAGAGTAAAAAAACAACTTTAGAAAAAATAATCTACTAAGCCCTAATAATTAAACCTAATTATAAAGTTAATAAAAGCAATTAAAAACTAATAAACTTAAAACCCCTTACAAAGAATATATTAATATAGGCTAAGCTAAGTAATAAATATTAGCCGCCTAAGAGACCCTCTTTTACTATAAAAGAAAATAGGCCTAAAGATCTAATTATAATATATTAATAAGAAAAATATTAACCTTAGTTAATAAAGCTACTAGCTATTAATTCTATAAACTAAATATTAGTAATTAAATTATACCCTTAATTAATTAAAAATTACTATTATTCTATTATTTTAAATTATAACCAATAATTATACTATTATAATCATAATTACTATAATATTAATCTAGGATAAAGATAAAAGAAAGCTCTATAATAGCAAGAAAAAAGATTCCCAATAGCAAGCTTCACTCTTCTTAATACCTAGCAATAAATCAAGACTAAATAAAAACAAGCCTAACAATCCTACTTTCTATACCCCAAAAGACTTTTCCTTTCTAAGTAATATAAATAAAGGCAAACCTATATTTATTTCTAAGCAAAAAAAAATACCTCCTAATAATATTATATTTAAGGCTTTATTAAATTAAATAAACTTAAACTTTAAAATAGTTAATAAATCCTAAAGTAATATTAGCCAAGGATTTAAGTATTTTAAGGTAATCAAGGGCTACCTAGCTAAGCTTATAAAAGCACAAATAGACCACCTCTTTACAATAATACCATTTACCAAGAAATTTAATAGCCATAATATAAGCCAATTCCTTAAATACTATAATCATTATATAAATAGCCAATAAACTAAAAACAAAATCAAAATAAAATACCTTAACCAATACTATACTCCCAAGATCTCATATAAGATTACTCATAAGATTAAGTAATATAATACCTAGAAAAAGGCTAAGTAAACTTTAAAAAACTACTACTAATAGTATAATAAAAAATAGCTATACAAGCCTAAAGACTATCTTATAGAACTTAATACTAAAACTCCCTTTAAAAATATCACTATTATTAAGAAATAGCTATATAATTATATTTACTAATATAAAAAAGCTAAACCTAATTTATAAAGGGATTTAAAGGTCTAGGCAAAAATATTCTTTAATATATTACTCTCTATAGTCCAAAAAGCTATATATAAAGACAATAAACAATTACCTAATAATCTTATTAAACTTAAGTACAAGGTACTATTTAATTAAGCAAAAACAAAAATTAACTTCTAAATTAAACTCTATTAGCTCCTTAATATATAACCTAAGCTTATTATCCTAGAAAAAAAGGCTATAGTAATCTAAAGGCCTATCAAAAAAGCTATACCAAAGACAATTATTAAGTATAGGCAGCCAATCAAAAAAACCATTTAAAATAAGTAAATTAAGACCTTAACTAAGTAAATCCATAAACTATAAATTAATTACTCTAAAATCTATAATAATAACCTTTACCTTAAAACCTAACTTTATAAAATATAATAATACTTTAATAAAAAATAAATAAATAAAATATTATTTAATTAAATAAAAAAAAATTACCCTATAATAACTAATACTATTTCCTATTATTAAAATAACAATTATTAGAACTATAAAAAGCCTAGTTATAGTATTCCTAGCTATTCAAAATATTACTTTAACTCAAAAAAAAAACTAATATACTTTAAGACTAGCTCTAGATCCTTATAAATAGGAAACTATCTTATACCCCTAAAACTAGTATTTTCATTTAAAAGAAAAAGTAGACTCAAGGCTTATACTATTATCTAAAAACTCAACTTTCCCAAAAGTAAGATTTATATAACTACAAAAACATTATTAAACTATTCTATTAATAAAAAAAAATAAAAACCAAGGGAAAATAAATAATAACTAATTAATAAATTTATTAAAGAGAACCACAAATCATAATTTATTCTAGCTAATATAAACAAACTATTACCTAAAGCCTCTACTAATATCATAATATTAAACAAAGACCTTAAAATATTAAACCAAAAGGCTTAAATTACTTTCCTATAAATCAACATACATAAACACAAGCAGGCTCATAATATTACCTTCCAAAAGCCAAATAAACCTAAAAATACAATTACTATTATAATTAATAAAAAAAAAGATTTCTTTATATTAGCAAAAAAAAAAAAAAAGGCCAAGAAAATCTTAACTAAAAACTTATTATAAACTATTCTAGACTTAAAAAAGATTAAAAGAAAAATCATTAAAAGACTTTAAGGAAAAATAAGTATAAGTAAGAAGTTTAACTTATTTCTATAAAAACTCTTTTCCCTTAACCCTAAGCTTACATACATCCACACAAAAGACTACTAAAATATCCTTAATAAAATAAATAAAATTTAGGTTTATAATAATAATATAAAAAGATCCTAAGATAATTAATTAAATAATACTAAAGCAAAGATTTTATATATTAATCTTACTATACCAAATATCTAAGAAAATAACTTTTAGGAATATAAAAGACTAATAAGGCTTAATAAACCTACTCCTAAACAGCCCTAAGCACAATCTACCTTTATTAAGAAGCTAATAAAGTCCTTATAAACCAATAAGTATCTTATAAAAAAGAAAAACAGCAAAATCTTTAAAGGATAAGTCTAAAGAAAAGTCCTATATAGCTCAATAAGCAAGAACACAACTCCTCTTATAAGCACAATAATCTTTAAAAATCCAATCACTATTAGCAGCAAAGTACTAGCTTAATACCAAGACCTTCCAAAGCTTATAGTTCAATTAAAAAGGACAAATGGTCCACCTATAAAGGCACTCATTAATTCTAGCTCCAAAAAGAATATTATCACCAAGAACCTAGCCAACCAATATAGCCTAACCTACTTACCTATACACATAAAAACAATCTCCTACTTAAATACAAAGATCTCTATAATTAACAAAATAACTATTAATATCTACATAGAAAATACATATATTATACAATAAATATATATTACTTCTAATAAGTACATAACTATTCTCTTTATTCTAGATATACCCTTTATTTAATCTTCTAAACTAATATTTAATTATACATTAAAGACTAATACTATACTTATAAAATATTAGATTAATAATATTTAAGTTATTATATATAAATATAATAATCTAAGATAAGAACTTTATAAACCTAGATTTAAATACAAATAACTCATCTAGCCAAAAATAAATATTAACCTTTTTTCTAAACCTAAGATTAGTCTAAAAAATAAATTAAAAAGCACTAATAAAAGCTATATTAATCTAGCTAATATTAATAATATATTAAAATTAAATATTAATAATAAATTAATCTAATACATTAACTATTAATTAGTAAAAAAAGTCTATAAGCTAATGTTTAAAATAGCTATTAAAAGCTATATAAAGGATTTAAATGCAATAAAGAAGGAACTTAATTGACTAAAGTATAGTTCTAAACCAATATAAAAGTTAATTAAAATTAATATCTTTTATAAAAGGAAAAAAGTTAAAATAAATCCAAAGAATAATATTCCTTTAGATAATTCTATCCCTAAAGAAAATCCTTATTAATTTACTAATAAATAAAATAAAATACAAGGCCTCTTAAAAAAAGATTCCCCTTACTCTAAGCATATTACCCTAAAATTCTCTTTTATTAAGAAAAGATTAAGATTAAAACCTAATCAACTTAAGGTATTATTAAATTAAACAAATAAGATACTTATAAAAGAAAAATAAAAAATTTTTAAGTAAATACTTTATAATAAGGAGGCTATACTTACCTAGAAATTCAAAAAATATAGAAAAATTAATCTCTATATAGTACTATCTTAAACTATATAAGTTATTAAGTATAAGGCATAATAAGCAGGCAATATTCCAATTCTAAAAAAACTTATAAACAAAATTATCAAGTTATTATAAATATAACTAAAGTATAGTATCCTAGAGAAAAATTATACCTCCTATAGAAACCCATGGTTCCTTATTACCAAAAAAAATAATAAGCTTTATTTAATTAACTTAGCAATAAAAATAAACAAATACATAATTTATAATAGCTTAGTACCCATTAATACTAAAAAATTCTCCTTAGACTTTAGTATATACCAAATAATATTATTACTTAATTTCTTTTTAGGATATAACTAAATATTATTAAATAAAAAAAGCAAAGATATAATAATCTTTAATATATCTATTAGCTTACTAAAAATATATATATTATTATAAAGAGCTATAAATTCTATTACCTAGTTTATCAAGATTATTACCAGGATCCTATTTAACTTAATTTTTAATATCTATTACCTATTTCTAGATAATATTACTATTAAAAGGCCAAATATAATATATAATAATAAAAAAGTCTTATCTAGAATATAAAAATATATTTTTAAATACTTAATTAATATTAATAAAGTATTAATTTATATAAAGCTTATTAATTATACTATAGTAAAAGGAAAATCCTAATTTTATTAAAAAACTATTATTATAGTAGGATATTTCTATAGAACCTATAGTAGGAGACTAGCAAAGGATAAGATTATTAAAGTTAATAAGTAAATTAACTATAATAATATTAATTATATTAAAGCTTTCTTAGGACTTATTAGATACTATAGATAATAAATTCTATATTTTACTTAGATTATAAAGCCATTTATATTCTTATTAAAGAAAAATATTAAATTTATATAAAGACTTAAGCAGTAGGAAGCCCTTAATATCCTTAAAGCCAAATTAACATCTTAATCTATCTTAATTATCCTAAATTACTTAAAGTAAGGAAAAAAGATTATTCTTATAATTAATACCAATCTAACTAAATAGGATTATATCTTAATATAAATCTTCAAAGAAAAACAACACCCTATACACTTTAAATCAAATATATAAACCAGTACTAAAGTAAAATATAATACTATTAAGCAAGAATATAGAGCTATTCTCTTTATAGTCAAAAGACTAAAGAGTCTAATTTATAGAATTAGGTTTATATTAAAGACTAATATATAAATACTTATTTATTAACTTAATAAAAGAACTAACAATATTCCTAAAGCTTTAGTTATTTAATAATTAAGCTATATTATATTATTTAACTTCACAATTTACCACATACCTAGAAAAGCCAATACTATAGCTAATAGACTATCCTAAAAGCCTAAGAGACTGTCTAATTAATCGGATATAGCTATAGAAATGGACATTAATAAATTCATTAATCTTTATTTTAATACTATTACTATAGAAAATTATATAAATAAATTAAAGTCTTACCTTATACCAAGGTATTTACTTAAGGCAAAGAAACTAGTATAATTCCTTTTTATATTAAAGCAATTATTTAATCTAATGCCTAAGGAATATACTAAACTCAAGAATAAAGCAAAAATGCATTTTATAGAAAGCCAATAATTCTAATAATGCCTAAGATATCAACATAAAAAACCCTAATTTATTATTAATAATAAGAAAATATAATAAAAGCTAATATAACTTATTTATATAGAATTAGGACATAAAGAAAAGGAAATTACTTACAACCTTCTATAAAAACAATATTTCTAGGCTAACATATAAATCAATATAAGAAATACAGTTCAATAATACCTAGCTTACTAAATACATATACTATAACAACCCTAAGAGCTAGCAACCTTAACAAGACCTACATACCCAATAATAAAGATCTATTTTAATATATAATACCTTTCTACTAATAATAACTATTACTACCTAATTAAAGCCTATTATAACTTAACCAATTAAATAAAAGCTATAATACTTAAGACCCTTAATACTATTACTATAAAGAAATTCCTATTAATTATAATCTATTATTTTAAGATAATCCTAATAACTATTTTAGATAATAAAAAAGAGTAATTAAAGGGACTTAAAGCTATATTAAATAAACTTAGAATTTACTATATCTAAATCTTAGCCCATAACTCAAAGGTAAATAGCCTTATTAAAGCTAATTATATATTATTAATAACCTACTTTAAAAAGTATAAAAACAATAATAGTAAATAATAAGTAAAGAAAATAAATAAAGCCCTATTAGCCAACCAAGCTACTATTTAATCTTTACATAGATTCTTACCATTTTATCTACTCCATAAATAGGAATTAATTCTCCCATTAAAAATAGCTATCCTAATATAATAATTAATTAACTAAGATTAAATCTCCTTTTAAAAAAATCTATTCTTAGCTTAAATTAGAATACTCTAACAATATAAAGAAAATATAATATAAGCTTAGCAAAAGGTTACTATATATAAATACAAACTAGCCAATTAATCAAACAAAGCCAACCACTATTAACTCAAAAGAATATTTATAAAAGAAGGAAATTTAGTACTTACCTATAATATATAGCAATCTATTAATATAAGTCAAAAGGCAAAGTTTTAACCTAAATAATAAGGACTATTTTATATTTCCTCTAAATTTAAATATATTAAAGCCTATAAACTAAAGTCTCTAGATAATATTAAAATAAAAAAAATAATATATAATAATTTCCTAAAGAAATTTATTAAAGATAAAAGTAGATAATAATATAGCCCTAGTAATAAGATAATTAAAAGCTTAAAAGGAGAAAATTATATAAGCCTAAGTAAGGAATTATTTAATTAATTAAATAATAATAATAATATTAATAATAAAAAATAAAAGGAATTCTCTAATAAAGATAAAGAATTTTACCTATACCTATATAGCCATTTAATTAAAATAATAAAAATTAAGATCTAATTACTATATATATCTAAGCAACAAAAGGCACAATACCAGAGAATTAATAACCAATAACTATATTATCTCACTAATAAAAATAAATACTATTCTTACTAATATAAGGAAGGGATAGTAAAGTAGAAATATAAAATTACAACTATAAGTACAAAAATAAAAAAAAAAACCATAATACCCACCCAAAAAATACAAAAATAAAAAGAAAATACCATAAAATCTTAATAATTTTATATAAATTATTAAATTAATTTAAAATTAAGATTATATATTTAAGAATAAGAGCTTAGACCAACCTTAGAAAGTATTTCTAGTACCCTAAGATCTAGCACTAGAATTCCTAAATTATTAAAAACTTAAAATAAATAATCTAAAAATATAATAAAAATATACTAAATAATCTACTAAATATAGTAAATTAACTATTAAATACTTAAAAAACTATAAATAAATAAATAAATACTATATTATAAATATATAAACACTAATACTAAATATAATACTATATAAAATAAGATAATTAAATAAGCAAAGCAAGACTTAATTAATTAAATATTACCATACAACTACCTAATTTAAATTATTTATAATATTCTTAAAACCCTTATACCCTTTTTCCCTATCCTTTATAATTACCTTCTTAGCCTAATTAATAGTAAACTTTAATATCTTTCCAAAGAGATTATAAATAAGCTTATAAAAAATATAAAGGCATATCTTATAATTAAAAAAATAAAGCTTAGCAAAACTATACTTAGTAAATACAAATTTAGCATTCTTATCCTAAAAAAGAAGATTATTCTTACTAATACTCAAAAGACTATTAAACTAATAATCAAAAAACTTAATCTAATTATAATTAAGGTAATTATTCTAAATATAATTAAAATACTAACTATTAAAAAAACCCTTAGCTAAATAATAAAAAAAAAAAAATATTAAAATATATTTTTAGTAAATAATTATTATAATAATATATAAATAAATATATTAATTATAATATATAGGATTAATATAACCAATAAAAAAAATTAAGAGGTCTTTAAGATATTTTAGTTATTTATAAACCTAGTATATAAAATACCTATTATAAAAGACATAAGCTATAAGGATATAGACTAATTAAAAGGCAAAGGATTTAATTATATAAAGGTACTTAATACCCTTAGCAAAAATAATATTACCATAAAGGCCTATAAAAAAATTAATTACTATCTCTTTAACCTACCATAGACTTTTATCTTTAAAGATAATCTTAATATAAAAAAGTATACTAAAGTAATCTAAGGCAAAGTAAAAATATAGCTAAAAGTCCAAGGAATTTTAGATCTATAACACATAAAACCATTAAATTAAGTAAAATTAAGGAAAATAAGATTATTATATATAAATCTCTAAGCATTAAAATAAACATAAACATTACTAATATAAATATTAGTATAATTACTAAAACTCAAAAAATTATCCTATCCAAAATAAACCTTAAAAGGGAAATAAGTAATTAAAGAAATATTTAAAAGTAAAGCTTAAGTCTTTTTCTTTATTACCTCTAAGTACTCTAAATAATTAAGATTTAATATAATAATAAAAGATAAAGAAGGTAAATATAAAGATTTAAAGGCATAGATAATAAAGAAAAGCTTAATAAAAGATATATAATAAAGAAAATAAGTATAAATATTTAATTAAGCAAAATAAGACTTAGCATTATTACATAAGCCAATCAAAAAAAAGCTTAATATAAACTTAATTTACTAAACAAAAACAAATACCTAAGGCAATAAATAAAAAGGCTTAAATAAGCTAAATTAAACTCCTTAAAGCCTTCCTACACACATACACACACACACACAAGCCTTCACCTACACTAATCTAATTAATAACACTATTCCTCTTATTTCCTTAAAGCAATAACTATATTAAATAACTACTAGCCAACTACTCTACCCCTATAAATTTATATTACTCTCTTAAAAGTCTACTAAATCTAAAACTTATATTCTTACCTTCTACCTTATCTATAATAACAAAAAAATATTATTTTTTACCAAAGATCTACTATTTATAAGCCATATTCCCTAGATTATACTTACTTATACCAATAAACCTCCTTACTTTCTTACTTTAATATTAAGAATAGCCTTCTTTATATTTAATTAAATAATTCTACTTTAATAAAGTTCCCTTAATTTATAAATTAACTAAAAATATTTAACCTAATAAACTACCCCAAAGAAAATAATTACTTTTATACCTATAACTATAAAATAATCTATTAAGTAGGATATATAGTATAGAAATTTAGTATTAAAGGTCTTATTAATAATAATAAAGAATATACTCTTCTTTCCTTTACTAAAATACTTAAATACTAACTAAATTAACTCTAATCTTACTCTAACTAAAGTTACTAAAACTAAAAGCACTCTATTTATCTTTCCTTAACCAATAAGCTTTTTAATATTAATAATAAAACTATATCTACCTATAAAAATTACCTTTTTAAATTTATTACTTATATAAAGGATTTCTATAGTAAACTATTTTATAAATAGGACCTACTTAATATAGTAATTAATATATATAAAAAAATAAGCCCTAACTATAACTTATTTAATACTATAATATATATCCTTTTAAATAATATAAAAAATATAGTCTTAGTACTACCTAGTATACTTTAGCTTAAAAATACTTAGTCTTTTAGAAATAAGAATAATAATATTATTTAATTAATCCCTATCCTATCTAAAGATACCTATAAAGTTCTACTTTAAAGCAATCTAAGCAAAATATTTAAATATAAATCCTACTAAAAATTTTATTTTACTATATATAATAAATAATTCTTTACCATAATTATATAATTTAAATATATTAATTACTTTATAATTATCTTATTTAATAAGGAACTAAGTTAATTATATATTTATAATAGCTTTTATAATAATAATTAAAATCTCTAACTCTACACTATAGGGTATATCTTTTAAAAAGCTCTAGCTAAAGCTATACTTACCTATAATTTCTCTATTTATAAAATACTAATAATACCCTAGAAGAATAATTAGAAAGGCAATTATCTTATTATCTTTACTTTATAATTTAATTTCCATGGTTAAATTAGTTTAAGCTATTATAAGCTTATATAGACCTATAAAGTCAAGAATATTATATTTAACTTAAAAGAAAAAAGCAGGCTATTTACCATACCCTACCTTACCTACAAAGACTAGCCTATTATTCCCTAGTAATAAAATACTTATAAAAAAGATCTTTTATTTATTAAAAATTTCTTCTAAATAATAGTCCTAAAAGAGCTAGGCATATAAAACCATATATTTAAACTTAGCTTTAAATTTATATAGTCTTTTTTAATTAAATAAATACCTTCTTATCCTAAAGATTCTTATATTACTAATAAAATATTTACTAACCTTAATAGCTAATAATTTATAATCTTTAAAATATATAAGCCTAAATTTAGCTATAAAGCTAATAAAACTATATATTCTTAGGGCCTCTAAGTCTTTTTACTATACTCTAACCAAGATATTACTTATATTAACTACCTAATACTCTTTAAAATAAAACTTAAATATATTAATATATTTACCTAGCAAAAAATTAAGATTATAGACTTCTAGATAATAGGATAAGAAAGACTAAACCTAGATACCTTAGTATAGGAAAAGAAACTAGACTAGGATCTAAGTATTTATAATAATATTAATAGTAAAGGCAATTAATAAAAAAGATCTAACTAAGTAAAATCATCTAATTAAACTAAAATAAACCCTAAGAATCCCTTAACTAAGCCAAAAAAGAAAAATACTAAAGATTCTATACCTAATTAATATATTTTTTAATATAAATATCTAATAACTTATTTTACTATTTAGTATATACTCTAAGTATAAGACAATAAATTATAAAGTAATATAAGAAATATAAGCAATTTATCTAATTATACTAAGTCAAAAGCTATTCTATTACCTTATAGTCCTAGAACAAATAAAAATTAATACTTATACTAAAGTTAGCCTATTATATCTTTATCCTTATTTATTATTAGATTAAAGTAATTAAATAAGCTTAAATATAAACTTAATTATATTAGAGTTTCTTTAAAATCTTTACCCATAATCTATATAATTAAAAATATAGAATAAATTAAGAATAAAGTTAAATACCTTCTTATTACTAAGGAATCTTAAAAATAATTTAATAAAATATCTAAAAAAAATATTAGGAAAATAAAAAAAAAATTAAATTAAAATATATTTAATTAAATTAATTTACTAAAGATTAAAAAATAAATTACTTTAGAATTACTTATATCTAATATTTAAGCTATATATATTCCTTAAAGAATAATAAATAAAAATACTTAGAAGACTTTAAAAGAGCTTATAATTAATAAAAAGAATTAATATACCTTTATATAAAAGCAAAATTAATTATAAAATAAATATACTATTACTTAATACTATTAACTTAAATAAGCAAAATAAAATAAAAGTATTTTATAGCTAATAAATAAATAAATTTAATTAGAATATTTATAATAAAGTAGATTATCTAATAATAATTACTTTATAGATTTAATTAAATAATATCTTATCTTATTTATCTCTATTTCCTTATTTATATTAAAGAATTTATTAATATAATTTTATATACCTAAGGGTAGACTAAAACCATATAGGAAAATATATATTAGGAATAAATATACATTAATTAAATAAAATAATAAAGGAATATAATACTAGCCTATATATTAATTAGCTAATTATAATACTAGCTTTAGTAATAAAAGCCTAATAATCTTAATACCAAGATTTAAATAGTAGCTTTATCTTAATTCACATTTTCTGGACCAATTTTAAAGATTCCTGCAAAAGGGACTATTTAATTAAATGATTTTATGGCTATGTTTTAATTTATTTGACTATAGCTATTGTAGCTATTGTTTTGTTATTTGAACCTAATGCCTTTCGCCCTAAGAGGCCCTGACTTACCCTGAACTCAACCTTCCCCTTAGAGCGGCTTTGTGTATGGTTTTTCCTCGATATTTCACAACTCCTATACAATAATATTATAAGTATTAGTAATATCTAAAAATTAATAATAAGATTATAATATCCTTAATTTTACTCTAAAGTTCTTTAAGGTTATTAATACTATTATTTTTAATTATTATTATAATAATTAAGTATATAATATAAGAATAAAATTACCTAATTAATCTAAGCCTTATTAGCCTTATAATTATATTTATTAACTTCCAAAAAACTATCTCTAAACCTATAATAAATTAGCTAATAGATTTTTGGTAAAAAAATAGATTTTAAGAATAAATTCTCTTAGTAATCTTTTTAATTTTAGATTAGTATAAAAAAAATACCTTTAAATATACTTTATTATACTTAGTTAACCCAATTAGTAGGGCCCCCCCTTATTATAACCGAAAATCCTTACTAAAATGGGAATAGAGACTCTTTATAGTGATTTAACAAAATTCATTTGATTTTACATTTATTAGCCGAGCAGGGCCTCAGCACATGGGATGCGCATTGGTTGGCGACCCACCCGACTCCTTTTTTTGGGTTGTCCAAACCAGCCACCCTTATTGGCTGGTAGCAATTTTGGCCCGCTTATCTTCGCAAGTCGCTTTAACCAGAGAGCTGTCTATTTTAAATCTTCCGCTCCTCCAGAGTCTATAGAATAATGTGTTTACGGCTTGAATACATTCTTCGGACCTAGATCACGGTTATTTAGTTGCGCTCGTGCTTTTTTCGTATTCTGTCGAGAACACTGCCTCGAAACTATCTATCCGTCATGCATCGATCTGGTGGTGATGGTTTCCGAAAATTACAATGTTGTCAAATGGGAATATTGAAACCGATGTTTTAGAAATTCGAATACGAACACTATTAGGACTCGGCGAATTTGCTTGACGAAATCATCATCTGTAGTGAGTTCTCTTCTGAGAACACATTTTCAGTAAGACTGCGCAAGCCAGAGTCACAGTCCAAAGCCGCAAAAGTAGTCAACGTCAATGCAATGCAGGAAAAGGAGACCAGCAAAGAATATCAAGTCAGTTCGATACTACGCTTCGAAGTTACTGCAGTGAGCTTTGGCGCGCCGTCTGCTCAACGTACGTTCAGTCCAGCGGATAAAATGAAGTGGGTCGAATAACTTCCTGGTCAGTGCTTGAAGGCTTGAGCAATTGTCCGTTAGTGTCGTGTCGTAAAGCCGATGAACCCGTACCCCACTCTGTCCATGGATACGAGTTTCAAGCCAGTAGGAACCTAGTACTGATTGGATGAAATCCACACATCGGTACGAAGCCGGTACGAGTTGATAGCGAGTGCGGGGCTTGGGCCAAGGCAATGATGAAGGTGGAGATCAATCATGTCACGAAAATGAAGGCGAGCCAATTGCCCATGCGATCACCCTCTAGGCTTACCGGATTGATCTGAATATACCTCCGTCATTTTTTACACAGGTGGCTTCCGTTTCTGCTGATCCCCAAGATACAAAACGCCTGGTCGAGCTGCGGACAAGCGTCCTGCAAGGGGCCCCCCTGCAACACAACAACACCGAGTAGCACTGTAAATTTACATCCTCGTTTAGATCTCGTGACTGCTCTCAAGAATGCTGGGCCAAGTATAAGTAACGTTTGTAAGACACATCGAGTTAGAACTTCCTTATTCCATCCACGAAACCAAACACTCATTCATGCTTTTATTCACCGAGGCAATTCGTTCCAGCCATGTACCGATTCCTATCAACCATTTCCCTCAGTCTGTTCGCGGTCGCCATGCCGGCCCCAGTCACTCCTTCAGGCGCAGTACTTGGCACAGCACTCTTGGAGAGTTTTGAGTGTCGCTGCGGTGTCTCTTCGTTTCTTACGATGCCACATGGCAACATAACTGAGCCTTCGGACGCTGGGATTTGCGCTAGTTACAGTGAGTTCTCTTCCATCCTCAAGTCGGTATTCATGAGTTCCAACCCACTGACATCGTATTGCAACCAGAACTCATTGACGCGCGTGGTACACAGGAGCCACAAGGCGTTTCCGTCATGTTTTATCCTATGATCCAGTCCATTCTAGCCAAGGTCCCTGGTGGTGTAAGCCTACCAGTGGAGTATCCTGCCGGCGTTGAACAAAATACCGCGTCGGGAGAACAATTTATTATAAATACCATCAAACATGGGCTAGAGAACTGCCCTGACCAAAAGTATGGTTTGTTCGGCTACTCACAAGGGGCCACTCTGGTGCTTAGAACCTTGAGCCAGCTCAACTGTGAGGCTTTGAACTCTGTTGAGTCAGTCATCCTAGTAGGCAATCCTTACCGTCTGCCAGGGAAAGCCTCAAGCGTGAAAGACGACGGGCTTCCGGGGAATGATGCCGTAGAAGGAATGTTTGTCGCGTCCGCCCGCGCAAATAATCAGACTATCCCCGAATTGTCGCCTCAATTAGATTCCAGCGGGAAAGTTCTCGATTACTGTCTCCAAGTAAGTTTCAGAATAGAGCGAATGATTTATAAGTAATTTTGCTAATCTCGATACTAGGGTGACACTGTTTGCGCTCCTGATCCCTCTTGCAATTGCATTCTACCTGCTGGACATCTTTCGTATGGACTAGTTGAATCTGTCCATGACACTGCAGTCAAACATGTAATTGCCAGGCTTCAAGCTGAAAACTGAGGTTAACGGTCTTGGGAACTGCTTCTTTTGGAACAGGGAGGTCATTCGTGATGGATAGAAAGTCAAATTCTAGGCTAAATGTTTCATCTCAATAGCAGCATTTTAATCAGTCACGAGGTGCGATATGCTATGTCGTCATATTTATCTTGGTGTAAGACTAATATTATTGCAATGTAAAATGTGTCTACCTAGACTTTGGTGATAGCTGTGAAAGGAATGGCTTTCTTCCTATGGCATCTGGTCTAAAACACAGATATGCTGCTGAATTGATTGAGATACCCTATACCATCCAACAAGTCTCTGGAGAGGATTGTTGGGAGAACTACTATCAACGTTCTCATCTTGTTCGAGATACCTGACCGCATTTTTAATTTTTAGTTTTGCATTTTTCATGGAACAGGCATGTGTGAAGCGCCATCATTTGGGGGGAAGAAAGCCTATTCTGGCCGGTTTGATGAACATTGACACAATGATCTACCTGGGCTTGCTCAGAGAGGGCAGGACCAGCGCTAGCTAGGATGCACGTGTTCTAGATAAGACTCAGGGTGTGATCATGAGTTCCGGCAAACGTGAAATTTGAGCTAGAATTTGAGCAGAATTTACATAAGATAGCACTTTCCCTAATTTAAACTATATTTCCGTATATAAAATAGTATAGGGTATTTACTATGGCTTTCCAATATATTAAGCTAGCTAAGGTCTTTAGTAATAATCTTAATAAGAATAATTATTAAGATAAAGAATTAAATTTATTATATTTTTTACTAAAAATATAATATTTAATAAAATAAATAATAAATAAAAATATATTTAAATAATATAATAATTATAATAATATTAAGGCTTAATATAAGCTTTATTAAATATTTTATTATTTAAAATAATAAAAATAATAATTTTAATTAAATTATAATTATATTAATATTTATTTAAATTTTTAATTAATAATAAATATTAATTTATTAAATTTATAGTCTTTAATATAATTTTATTTATTATTATAATTTAATTATTATAAGAGTTTTTATTTTATAATTATTTAAAGCTTTTAATATAATATTTAATTATTTATTTTAAATAAAAAAATCTTTATTTTTTTAATTTTATTAATAATTTTAGGTAAATATAAAAGTAAAGTTAAGTTAATATATAATATTATATTAAAAGATTATAATATTTTTAGGATTTTTATTAAGTTAAATAATAATTTAAAAATAATATTTATTTTTATAATATTTTATTATTTTAAAATAATCTTTTATAATTTATTATAGTACTTTAGAACTTAGGGTATTATTTATAATCTTATATTATTATAATAAATTCTATAGAATAAGTTCTTTTATATTATTAAGGGTAATTAGCTTATTATATTTTTTTTAATTATTAGATTTAAGCTAAAATTAGGTGGAATTTAGTTATTAATATTATACTTTTTTTTTTATTATAAGGAAATTATTAATATTAGAAAAGGTATTTTCTAAATTTTATTATTATTTTTAAAAGGTTTTTTTACCTTAATTAATTTAGCTTTAATATTAGATTTTATTTATTTAGTATTATATATTTTTTTATTATTATTATTATTTTTTTTTTATTATTATTAATTATATTAAAAAATTTATTTTAAATATTATAATTCTATTAAGGCTATAAAATAAATATAATATTATTATTAATTTTAATTATTATTTTATTAATTAATTATTTATAATAAAAAATATTTTTTTAAATTTTAAAAATAATATTCTTATTAATAAATAAATTAAAACTAAAAATAAAATTTATAATTTTAAAAATTTAATAATTTAATTATTTTAATTATTTAAATTTATTAATAATTTATTTAATTTTAAATTATATTTAATTTTAAATATTATATTTATTTTTTAAAATATTTTTTAAATTTTTTAAATAAATTATTATTTTATTTTAAATATTAATAAATATTATTTATAATTTAATTATTTTTTTTTAAATTTAAAAATATAATTAATAAATAAATTTTTTAAAATAAAATATTTTTTAAATTATAATTAATTATTAATATAAATTTTATAAAATAAGTCTAAAAAATAAAATATTTATTTATTTTTTTATTTTATATTTTAATTATTAAAAATTAAAATTTAATTATTTAATATTATAAATAATTATTATAATAATATTTTAATTAATTATTTTTTAATTTTAAAGTATTTTTATATATAAAATTAAGGCTTATTAATTATAAAGGTAATTTTATTATTAATAAAAATCTTAATTATTAATCTATAAGGCTATAATAGGATTAAATAATAAAATTTATATTTAAAAGGGACTTAGGTGAATAGAAATAGTATAGGATGGTACTTAGATTAGGTTATGCTAAAATTATGCTATAGGAGGTATTTGTATAAGTTGCTGAGTTATTTTGCCGAAACTCATGATTATACCCTTAGTAAAGTGAAACTTGCTATTGGTCTTCTGTGTTATAATTTTTGCTTTTTATTCTCTTTTCTTTGCTTTTTCTGTCTTACTCTCCTTCTCATAGGTGTCCCGCTTGGGATGTGGGGCACGTCGTCATTTTGGACAACCCTAAACCTTGTGCTACACGGGTCGCGTCGAGACATCATCGTATCCGCTATCTTCAGCCCTCGCTGAACTTCACGATGGACGACGAGATGCACGAAGTCTGGTCTATAAGCGATGATGACTCTGAGCCGGAAGAATCAGAGCTGGACGAATCTGGGTCAGATGAGGCTGGCGCTCCATCCCGCACACAGGCCCAGCCTCGGTCGGTCCCACTCAGCACTTGGCGTAAGAACTTTCAACACTGCCTGGATGGTATCAAAGCTGCTGGGAATATCGCGACTTTTCATCACTATACCAAATTTACCAACCCGGGCCTGAAGATTGCATCACATCCCGTCATCCCGCTACCACTCACCGAGCAGAATGCTGAGACCATCAAAAACGCGTGCAGACAAGCACCGTTTGGCCGGGGCGACGAAACTGTTGTTGATACCTCAGTGCGCAACACCTGGGAACTTGACCATACGCAATTCCAGCTTGCAAATCCCGCGTGGGGGCCTTTCCTCGGCGAGATAGTAAATGACGTGGCGGTAGGGCTCGGCCTTGAGGGCGTCGTTGTGAAGCCTCATAAGCTATTGCTTTACGAGCCTGGGTCTTTCTTCAAACGCCACAAAGACTCGGAAAAGGAAAAGGGCATGGTTGCGACCCTTGTCGTATGCCTTCCGTCGGAGCATCAAGGCGCCGACGTGCATGTATCCTTTGGCCAAGAAAAGTCTACCTTTTCAACAGCCCCAACCTCTTGCTTTGACCTTTCGGCTATCGCATGGTTTTCAGATGTTTCGCATGAGATTAAAGAACTGGTCTCAGGTTATCGTATAGTACTCACATACAAGCTTTTCAGTCCCAGAGATCTTTCTGCGACGCAGACTTTTGCGCAAGCTAAAATGATCAAAACCTTCCTGGCGCAATGGTTGGCCAATTTGTCGGCACTTAACCAACTTGTTTACCCTTTGCAGCATAAGTACACAGAAGCCAGCATTTCTCTGAACAACATGAAGGGACGCGATCGTTCCGTTTGCTCGTCCTTGCATAGCGTATGCTCTGAGTCTGGGTTCTATCTCCTCTTTGCAAAAATGAGTCACGAGACGGCAGAGGGCCCTGATGACGATTATGGCGACTACTATGACGAAGAGGATCCATCCACAACATTGAGTAATATCTGCACTATTGACGGGGAGCGCATAGCCTCGAATACCGGCGTTGACGAAGATGAGATCCTTGGGCATGGCTTCAAGAACCGTGCTCCGGATAGCGAGGAAGAAGGCGAATTCACTGGAAACGAGAGTGCTCCAAGCAGATACCGATACCACAACACCGTGGCACTTCTTGTGCCTAAAAGATGTATATCTTCTTTCATGGGATACTCGTCTTACTCCGGGTTTGGCAACTACGAAAACAAAACAGACGCTCTCATAGGCATGATTTCTCGGGACCTTGAACGCTCACCCAATCACGAAGTCACCAAGCGTGCGGCGCTTCACGCGATGAGCACTGCGATGAATAGGGGCCAGGCATTAAGTGCAGCAACAGTTTGCCTCATTGTCGGGTGGGCTCTGCGTTTGAATGAGTCAAATTTGTGGACTCGGTGCCTCCTCTCCAGTGTCCAGTCGTACAACTACCAGGGAGCAGTTTTCCAAGCGCTTGCATCTTATCTGATGACTCAAAAGGAGGATTTCAATTGGGATACTCGGTAAGTGAATGAAATTTGCTGCATGCTAATTATGGGGGTTGCATCAAATCATTTGAATAAATTGGCTAATAAATCTGCGTCGCTGCCAAGGTTGAAACCATTTGTAGACGCCAGCAAAGCAAAGGATCTTCAGCTCCTGATGGATGCAGGAATCGGACATCTTCAATCTACACCACATGTTGACGCTTTCAAATCATGGATTCAGACAGCTCTCGATGAGAAGATCATGTCACAGACCGATTGGCAGAAAGAAGACCGACCTTTTATATGCGCGTGCCTGAGGTCTCCTCGTCGAGACCCCGCATGGGTTTTAGAAAGGTATGTTTGAATCATTCCTACCATGGCTCAAGCCACGTTCCGCTGACGTTGGATTAGATTTCTACCACTTATTGCATCCCAAGGGAGTCCCGATTTGCTCTTCGCTGTTCTCCATGAGATTGCTGAAACCAGAACCCCAAACGAAGGCGACAGGCCCAAAGCTATTTATCAATGTCTCATCACACATTCCGGTAATAAGCTTGAGCCTCAGATAAGCAAACTCGCGTCTCCGAGATACAGCATGTCCACTCCATCACATGCCAGACAATTCATCATGTTTTTCGAGGAAGCATATCTCATTGGCGTTGGTACCGAAGCCTCTCAATTACTTGACAGGGCATGTGACAATCTGTCAAAGTCAACGTGGCCGCCTATTCAGGACAGAGATACATTTATCTGGGAGTTTTTGGTCCCATTGGTAAAGGCGATGGAAACAAACAACTACTCTCCCACACCAGCAACGCAAAGGTTCATTGAAACTGCCCTACGTACTGTTGCCCATTCCGTGGTGACTTCCAAATCTGTCCCCAAGAGATCAGTCGGTTGGGCTTACAAACCCCGTGGATGTGGGCCGAACTGCCCGGACTGCCCTCGATTAGACGCCTTTCTTACCTCGCAAGAAATAAACTGGGAGTTCAAAGGGGGGCAGGGTCGTCGTAGTCACCTCGAATCCCGTCTTCCATCGAATCTCTTCATGTGCCAGACAGTGCGCACCGGGTCTCCACATACCCTCGTGGTAAAAAAGCGAGGAGAGGATACGGAATACAACGTACAAGTTTCCGAGTTTCGGTCCGCCATCTACCAGTTACAACAATATCTGTCTGCACTCAAAACAGACTTTGTCCAGGGATTTATGGGAGAAGGCCTATATCGCGAGCTGATTCTGCTTAAGAAGCCTAACGGTACCAATCTTTGGGGAGGTTTGCATCCGGTCAGGCGCGAGGGAGAGCTAGACCCACGACCGCCGAAACGAATACGTGGACCGTGGCCGGCAGGTTGACCACGAGGGCTATGAAACACACATGAGATGATGTGGTTTGCAGAACCCTGGAAACCCGTGTCGACTAAATGGGCTGCATGTCGAGAGGAAAAGGCAACAGTACTGGGCCGGTCTGTGCATAGAAGCTACCAAGTAACTCGAACATTTTGGCCATGATCACTTTAGGTCACTCCGTGGACCGGGTGCTTTGAGAATTCGGCATAAATGTTTTTAAACTTTGTACTAGGTTGATCTGGCTAGCTCCTAATGCGCACAGAATACTTCAAAATCCACTATTCACCCATGGTCTATTGCTTAGCGTGGCAAGCTAAAGTGGGGCTCAAATTTAGTTGATCTTAGTAAGCTATGATGATTTACAGCATGTCTGTCAAATTTGAGTTTTACTAGTCGAAGCCATGTTGTTATCTCTACCGCATGCATGAAATTTGACCCCTGGTCAACTTCATGTATGCTATTTACTAGCCAAATAAGAACTCGAGATATCCCCGGTTGTATCATATCACTAGCTACGGTGGTTACAAGCCATATTGAAGTTTGTGTTTATTTCAAAGAAGGTCTATCTGGGTCTATTGTAATGTCTATTCCATAATTGTTGCAGTCTTCCGGGAGCGTTCGGGTCTTAGGGTTCTTGATTGCGATACTCGGTATTCAGGTTATGCGACCCATGTGAGTCAGGTTGATTGAGGGGATCGTGCCGGTCCCAATTGCTGCCTGTCCCTCATGCCTCAATGGGCCCGGTGCCTGCAGATACAGTTGGTGTCGAAGTAGCAACTGCCTGGCCAAGTTTGCGCCCAAATTGACAGCATGAGTGTGTGAAGTTGGGCCTGAGCCCTAGTCCTTTGACCCTTTGACTACCGTCGTGTTTAAGCTAGACAACCGTCTCCATCTCAGAGTGTGACATACCATATATATAGTATTTCAAGTAACGTGTCAAGTAAAGAGCGACAAGAAACACTATGCCAGTACCAACAAAAAGAAGGCCTGGCGGAAGTGCTCCATCGCTCTTTAAAATAAGTAGGAAAATGTTTGCCCACATGGGCAGGCCTACAATCCCTGCCAGGGATTGCACAGTTCTAATGCTCATGTACATCTTCTCGATGGCTTCATCGTTTTTCAACGCGGTGGTAGCGAATGACCGCAAAGAGTCGGCAAGGCCGACGCTCAGTGCTGAAATGGCAACACCTAAAATATATACTGTGATGGATGGCGCCATGGCCATTACAAGGGAGCCTGCCAAGCTGATGATCAGGCTGCATACGATGATTTGATAGTCTATGCGTTGTTTTACGCGCAGGTATGGGCGGAGAACGTGATGCGTGAGTATGGGTAGCAGGAGCAATGCAATGGCTGAAACGATTTGCTCCATCGAGGTTATTTGGTCGACGTCAGCCAGCGTCCAATGGAATGTGCTCGAGGTCCATTGCTGCGTCGTGCCTGATACAGTCAAGGCCAGAGTGTAAGTAAAGAAGATGGCGGTGACCTGGCGAGTAAACGGATCCCGGGCTGTTTCGATGAGGAGTTTTAGAGAAAGGTACAAGTCAACGGTAACGGCGCGAACCAGGATCTCAGAGAGACTTGAACCGCTCTTGGCGGCTCCGTCGGTGTGGCAATCCGCTGACGAGTTCGTCTGCGCGGGCATCAACCTTGCTTCTTCCTCACTGGTCCGGTCGTCGAGGGCATGTGTCTCATCCCGCGGCAATAAGGTTACCGTTAGCAAGTTCAAGACAGCGACACCGATGTTAACCAAGCATAGCATCCAGACGTCGAATTTGAGGAGGAGAGCTCCCAAGAATGTCCCGACGGACATCATTCCGATCAAAAAGGCACTCAATAAATTGAATGCGCTTGTTCTATTGAGAAAAAAGTTAGTGTAATGCATAAAGTATATTGAATTTTGGTATCACGATGTGCGAGACACGGATGCACAGAGAAAGACTCGCTGTTTGGGGGGAGGGGGATGGTAAGCATCGGTACTCACAGCCCATCACCAGAGATGCTTTCTGCGATATACGCCCACAATAAAATTTCTCGAACGGTGATACCGCCTCCGATAATATCAAGTATCCATAACGCTAAAATCCAGTTGACACTGATGAAGCTGTTGTGAAAGTAGACTAGGATGATGAAATGTGTCAGATCTGGTGTAGGATATCAAAAGGGCCATCAAAATGCAAGATTGGTAACTTACACACTGCAAAAAAACAAATCATGCGCAGTCCTGAGCTTGCAGAGTTGATGAGAAGAATGGTTCTTTTCCCAATGATAGGTGCCAACCGTGTGTACACGGGCGAGACAAGAAAGCCTAAAAAAGAAAATAAAAAGCCGTTATGTTAGATCCCTGACAGAGACAACAGGGGGGTGAGATCCACTGGGGCTCCGCACCGATAATCGAAGCAGACAGATTGAATGTGCTAGATAGGTAGGCGACTTCAGACTGCAACTCTTTCGTTTTGCACAAAGCCTCTGGCACGCTGCCGTCTGGAAGAATGACGCTAGGATTGTTGCGATAGTTGAATTCTCGGCAGACACCTTGTTCGATCAGGTAGGTCTGCGACGCCTTGAAGAGGGCTATGCCAAGGCCGTCAAAGACCATGACCAGCATGGCCTGCCATTGCGCAGAGTTGGGCATGTTGGCGCGAGTATACCACGGCAAATGGTGGTAAAGGTAGAGGTGGTTTGGTGAAGCAACGTTGGGTACAGTTTCATTTTGAATTTTGCGAGGTTTTAGCCGCCCGGGTATGGATGGGCAGTGGCCCAGCTGACATCCATGTTGCCTCAGGCTTCCACAAGGTAGGACGTGGTTGTTGTCCGTACATCAGAGTGACATTGTAACCACACTGACAATGAGGCCGCGAGGACTTGGAAGTACGTACTGCATAAGTACTGCTCCACACCCACACACCGGTGCGGAGGACACAAACGTGCGCCCGCACGTTCGGCTGGACACAAACACGAGACTCGTGTCTCAGACATTTTCCAAGCTCCCGATGCCATGAGGCCATGGCTTAATATACCTGAAACCATCCGGGTCACGCTCGAGGCGCAGCGATCATGAGGAGCATAGTACATGTGTATTCACAGCGAGGCTTCGAGCTGAAAGGCAGCAAGCTTCTTTTGCCAGGCTTCCCTGAATTCTGTCGCTTGCCTGCCGTAATGTCTCAGCCGCTGATTCATACGTCACATATACCCCAGTTATCGCGCAATGCCCCACACTTTTACGCGATCAAAGCGTAGGAAGAAAACGCGAACAAAAGGGTAGGAAATTTAGGAAATTCAGAATCTCGGCCGTTTCATTATCGCTGAGAAACTAGTAGTATGATACAGGGACAATATTAATTTTTTTTCTTCTTTTTTTTAGCATAGTAATATCCGTAATAACTCAAAGAATCCATAGATGCTGTGGATACAAAATTGCCTCCACAAACCGCGCGGGAGGCGTGCAGATGACCAATCGAAACCTGGCTATCTCCACTAAAAAAAGGCGATGGTGATCCACCGTCCCGAGTGTTTACGATAATGAAAATTAATACTTTGGCTCTTCGTATTTGTTTCTAGTCAACCAGCAGCGGAGCAACCAAGGCCACTAGGGTGATAGATAATTAGTCTTCAACAAAAGCTTGGTCGAGAAAAAATTTTACGCTGACCAAGAGATGACGCAACCACGGTAATAATATATGTGTACACTTTTTTTTTTTTTTTTTCCTTTTATTTTGAATTCCTAAAATGCCCCACGATCCAGCGCTTTCTTTACTCGCCAAAGCGCCTCCTCTAAATAATCTCGCGGGTGAGCAAAGACAATGCGGAACATGCCTGGCGATTCGCTGCCAAAGTTCCCCCCAGGCGCGAGATAGACCTTTTGCAAAATCAGCGCGCGGTTCACATTTTCAGTAATCTCCCGCGAGGTGGCCCGTTCCGGATGTCGGTCGCGATAGGCTTTGCCAAGATCTACCCAGAGAAAGAAGGCAGCATTGCCACCGGGCGTGTAAGGGATGCCGTGGCGCTGCAGAAAGTCAGTCGCCAAGGCGTACGCGCTCGCCAGGCGGCGACGGTTTTCGAAGAGGTAGCCGTCAGTGAATGCATCATCCTCCAGGAGCTGCGTCACGACATGATCGGTGATTGACGACACATAGGAGTAGATGGTGACGGAATTCAGAGCAGCGTGGAAGGCCGGGTTAAAGGGTGATATGATGCACCCGAGACGCCAGCCGTTGGCCCCGAAGTCCTTTGAGATTCCCCACAGAATATGCACCAGGCGAGGGTCAATGAACTTTTCGAGGTCCAGGGACAGGACGGAAACGAACGGAGGGTTGCGCCACACGGACAAGGCGTAGATCTCATCGCACACGAGATGGATCTGGTACTTGCTGCAGAGTTTGAGATAGGCGATCAGCACATCGCGTGGGTAGCACTGGCCCAGAGGGTTGTGCGGCGAGCAGAGCAGCAGACCTCTGACTATGATGCCCTGCTCCCGAGCCGCCACGATGGCCTTCTCGTAGCAGGCAACTGCGGCCAAGCTCATGGGGTCGATTTGGCCGAAGCCGACAGGCAGCGTGTGTATTTGGAATCTAAGTGCCAGGTTGATGGCCCCGTAAAATGGACGGCCCAGCAGGAAGGCATCTCCAGGGTTTCCCAATGCCCACGACATGTGTTCAAGCGCGCTCGAGACGCCGTTGGTTACGATAAGCTGGCAAGCATCCAGACACCTGTTGGGGTTCAAGTGCCTGTTGAGAAAACGTGCCAATGCTGCTCGCAGTCGATGACTACCCGCCGAGCCGTCCTGGTAGGTCAAGACGGAGCCGCACAACTTGATGTCTTCTGAGAGATATTGCTCCAGTTCAGCCTGCATCAAGCGATTCTCTGCCACACCCACGTTAACATACCCTTGTGGGTTCACATGTGCGTCCCAGGGGTCCTTCATGACTTCCCACATCACGTTTAACGCCGTCGGGACTATTTGTTCCCGGGCACGACGCGAAAGGAGCATCGCTGAGGCTGAGGCGGTGGGCCGGTCAAGATTTGACCGTGTCTGACCGAGAGAGGGGTCAGCACCCGTAATTGGTGTGTCAGATATTGCATTCATAATACGCATCGGTTATCAAAGTGCCGCTGGCTCTCCATCCCTAGACTCGGGTGTTTCCGATACAAGATACGTTCTTATACGATTAAAGATCTTAGTCTTGACAACAACCTTCGGATACCGCGGTCGGTGGTCAACACCCAGAATTGGCGTCTCACCTCTAAGACATGCAGTCCTACACCTACCGGTGTAGACTTTTTTTTTTTTTTTTGGCGAACCGAGGCGGGGGAATACTGCAGACCGCACATCCGTTTGCATACGTGGCATTCGGTAGGTCGCTCAATCGGAACGGCTGCCTTCTCCGTATGCAACGCATCATTGGTGTCGCATCAGCTGTGCCTTTTTGGAACATGACCTCTCTGTGGCGGAATGGCTGGGGGCGTGAATGGAACAACAAAAGTGTTTTTTTTTTTTTTGCACGTGGTGTATCAAAAGTACCTGCAAGGCCAGCAATATCTGGGCCAAAGTTTGGTACTTGACAAAAAGAATGGCAGGCCTCCACTAGCCATCTCGATAAATGCGAGATGGTTGGGTGTGCACTCTACCTCGGAGTCATGTGTGAGACATTTGCCTTGCTCGCCGATGTCCCGATGAAAGATAAGCAGGGTATGCTCGAGAGGTCAAGAGTTATTACTT
Organism: Calonectria hawksworthii; assembly: GCA_020975415.1. Lineage (NCBI taxonomy): Eukaryota > Fungi > Ascomycota > Sordariomycetes > Hypocreales > Nectriaceae > Calonectria > Calonectria hawksworthii. The sequence continues at coordinate 76,075 of JAHXZK010000046.1, read as the reverse complement.
TAGTTACCCCGAACAGGTTATAGATCTTTTTTTTGTTTATCCTACTATTTAAATACTGTTGTTTTGTGATTAAAATTCAACGTTCAATTTAATCTTACCACTAAACACTATTTAATCTTTTATAGTCTTGCGCTCAAGTTTTAATAAAATTTAGTTTCGTGCGACTCTGAGAGTTAATGCGGCATTTGGCGGAATTGGTTCTTGGTAAGAAATGATTGTATTTCGCTGAAATTTACACCCTTGCTTGTAGTGTGCGGCAAGTGGGGCCTGCCGTAGGCAAAGAGATTACCAACCCGAACAGTCACATCGCAGACCTCACTAACAATGTGTCTTTTTTTTTCAGGTCGCCACAACTACATCCCGCATGTGGCTCCGGTTAGCTTGACTTAACAATGCCGGCTAAATCTTGGATGCCGATCAGCTCTCCCTCGAGCATCGTTGGGAACCAATCGGGTGTTCGGGCGGGCAGTCTATATATTGCCTAGTATCACAAAGCAACAATTCTTCTCATCATCATCCAGTCTTTTTCCCCACCCTCACACTCTTCTTTAAATTTTCTTGCAAAATTGCTCCTGTTACTTGAAACATTGAACAAGATGAAGACTACGGAATTTGAATTCAATAGAGATGGAAGAATTCTACCGCATGATCCTATTCAGTTGCGCGGGGGAACTCGCGAGAGTGGGAAAATGGTGGTGCTTGATCGCGAGAGAGAGACAATCGAGCACACCGTCTTCACAACCATCTGTGACTACTTTCGTCCGAGTGACCTCCTCGTCCTGAATGATAGTTACATGATCGCCAACAACTTGGTATTCCAGGTTGGCGACAAAACCACCCAGATCAGCCTCCGCGGCCACGAGGAAGATGGCACGACCATTGTTGATATCATTGACCAGTCCTTGGCTGAGCCGGGAGTGACGTTTACCTCCATCAATGAAAGCAAACTCACTTGTACTGTGCTTGAGAAGGGGCCCGAACATCTCTGGGTGGTCAAGTTTGAGCCATTTGACCTGCTGGTGTCGACCCTTGATCAATACGGGCTACGCATTGATGATACTGTCAACCTCAAGCCATCGCACTGGAAAGCCTCGCCGGAAATATATCGCTCCGTCTACGGCAAGACCCCTGGCTCGCTTGAAATCCCGTCAGCTGGACTTCACTTTTCGCATGAGCTCCTGGCCCAGGCTGCGGCCAAGGGGGTTGAGTTTGCCTACATCACGCTGCATGTCGGAGCGACGGAGCTCTTCACAATCCGCCACATTAGCGAGGAGGAGATTGAGAACCACAAGGTCCGGTCTGAGTACTTTGAGGTTGGCGAGAAGGCAGCTGGGCAGATCAGTCAGGCCAAGGCCGAAGGGCGACGCGTCATTGCCGTGGGAACTACGGTGATGCGAACTCTCGAAACGCTCGGATTAGGCAAAGAGCCCAAAACTCCAATTGAACCTTTCGCAGGGTGGACGGATCTCTACATCTATCCCGGGTTCAAGTTCAATCTGGTGGATGTGCTGCTGACAAACCTCCACCAGCCGCGGTCTAGTCACATTGTGCTTACAGCGGCATTTGCGGGCAAGGAATTTTTAATGCGAAGCTATGACGACATTACGGATAAGGGCACCTATGAGTTTGACTTGTATGGCGATAGTATGTTGATCCTGTAATGGCAAGAATAGCCGTATAAAATGAGGGAGCTAGCTTAGTTTAACGTCCCACTATACTTTGATTTTTCTGATACATACAATGTGAAGTGTACACGCTTGGTCCTGCAGCAAGGGTAGGTGAGGCGGGGAACGGTCGGGGCATGCGCGACAGGCCGTGTCGGAGACGAGCGCCGACCGGATCCCGCTTCACAGCTTATTTGCCAGGCCGCAAAGACGGCACGTAGAACAAAGGCACATGGAAATACCATAGATGGGACGCGCAAATACGGGACGCACAACGACGGCACGTACAAAGACGGGACGTTTTGGCCCCACGCTTCCCCTCCCGTGTGCTACAAAGCGAGGTAACATAACCCCACCCTTTCCCGTCTCTGTGCCACCGAGCTACGCAAGCAAGGTAAAAAAACCCCACCTGTCGCTCGCCTAAGATAGTAATATGCGTGGGCGTGCGTAACGATCCCCCGCATCGCTGTGGTTATAGTGCTCCCCGGTTGGCTGCAGTCCCCTGTTCGCTACCCAGCAGCAGGCAGTGATCGGCAAAAGCGGCCGCTACCCTGGAGTTATCAATCTCCTGACAGAAAAAAGGGTTAGTCTGCCTATACAAACTTGTCGATCGCGCGGGCCGTTAATCTGTCACCCGTGTGGGTATGTATATACATGATACATCAAATGCATATACATCTGAGGGCTGAAAACACGCATAGGCAAGTGGCATCATTGCAACATAAGCTGACCACGCCGCGGAAGCATGCATATGCATTTCAGGTTTTGACGAACACGATCCTCCAATCAACTAGTAATTTTACACGGCTCATGTGGCGGAGTAGATCATCATCGTTTCATCATAGTGCTACAGAATATCCCTACCACCTAGGACTTGCATAGTTCGTCTCAAATGACACTGCGCCAAGCAATGGCGCATGTGCGCTTTGCAGGTCCATGTGACAAGTATCCTTTGGCATAGATAAAGCAACTAAGGTAGGATTTTGCGGCGCGTTGATAGTACAGGTCATAGGGTTTGGAAAGGGAAGGGAGCTCTCTGATAGGTTCCTCTAGATCAATTTACTCTTTTGATTGGGCATACCTGGGGCACCCGCGAAGAAGAGCATTGTGGTGTGAGCAGAATACTTCAATTCTGATCGAAATCTAGATGGGGGTAAGGTATTGCTAACCGAGGCACTCGTGCAGCACACATTTCTAACCCCTGTGTCCTGCATACTATTCTCTGATGCCGTGTCTGCACAATGCATCAATTGGGTCGCCATCATCACATATCCCCAGCATCTTGTCCGTCACATAACCTGCAAGCTTCTGCGCGTCCGGCGACCATTTGTCCACCTCGTCTCTCCTCCACCAGCCAAAATCATTAGCCTAAAACGGTTAGCAGAAGCCAAGAAACAGCCACAGGATACCCACCTCTGGACGAACCCATGAGCGGCAGAAGAAGAAGGTGTGCAAAGTCCTAGGGTTCTGAGTGGTATTGCCACCACCCGCGTGAAGGGCCGAGGATAGGAAGAGAAAAGCGTCTCCCCGTTGCATTTCTGCGGGGTCAGCTTGCTCGAAGCTAGCTTGCCGCTCATCGGCCCAGAGATGCGAGCCAGGAACAAACTGTGAAAACCGGGGCAGGCGGATAAGCGAAGGGTAGCTATCAATAATGGACTAGGGAAGCTTACCACAGTAGCCCCGTTCTCAGGAGTAACATCAACTCCAGCGACTAATAACCCGATACCCAAGTCTGACCCTAGGCGGTAGCCCGTGTCTTCTTGGCTAGTGTGGACTTTTTGCCATATGGCGTCATCTCGGTGCAGAGCTTGCGCAGTCCCCCCCGGCAGCGTGACGATAGTGGTTGCCTGCGACAAGATGGCATTGGTGCTGCGTCTCTCCGCACTGTTGCGATCCACTTCAAGCGGGTTGACCGTGCGGAGAAAGTGATTGATTACGGATTGAAGCCGAGGGTTCAGTGCCCATTGTTCTCGTGCCGTCTCGCTGCGCCCGAAGAGCAATCCGCAATAGATGCGCCCGTGATAGCGAGCTTTCCATTCCTGTTGGTTTCGAAGCCGTTAGTTCCCTTCATGAAACCAATGGCACAAGTGCAGTGACATATCAAAGTCATCAACTGTACCTCGTCATCAGCCCTTTTGTTCACGATTTCCTGCACATCGTGGTTAACTTGATCAACTTGTGTCGCCGAGGCAAATCCGGCAAGGATTACTCCTCCGTCCTCCTCCATAACCTTGATGACTTCCTCGGGCTGATCTATGGGCACACGGCGAATCATGGTGGCGGTTGATGGTGGATGGCTTAAAGAGAACGACTGGATGGAGGGGAAGCGCAAACATTCTGGTGGAGGAACGAACGCTTTTAGACTAAATAGAGTAACGGTAACATGTAACAAATGCATGGTACGATTGGATATTTGCCCCACGGAAGTTCCATGTGATTTCACACATCACATTACCCCGCTTTGGGACGGGACGGCATATTGCTAAGACAGATAAAACGCAGAGATTATGAGTAATATAGCAGAGTTTTTTTTTAATTGAGGTATTTAAAGCAGACAGAAAGGGAAACTGCCAACGACAAAGGCTGGCTAAAAAAAGAAAACGAAAAACACTACTCCAAAATCTTTGAAATGGCCCCCCATTCACAACATGACAGCGATGGAGGAACAGCGACTCCAGGTATCATGCCACACGGCAATGATATCGAACAGCTCAGGCAATGGAATGGAAAGGCAGTCACTAGAGATGATACTCTGAGAGTGCATGACCTGATCCAAAAACACTTCGAGAGTCGGCCGTCCGCCCCTTCCGTGTGTGCTTGGGACGGGGAGTTGACATACGAAGAATTGGATAACCTCTCCTCACGATTGGCTACTGAACTAGTTGCTCGTGGCATTGGCTGCGAGTCCTTTGTCCCGCTGTATTTTCAAAAGTCAAAATGGACTGTCGTCGCTGTTCTTGCCACCGTCCGAGCCGGAGGCGCTTTCGTGCTGTTAGATGACGCTCATCCTCTGCCTCGCCTGCGCGAGATTTGCGAGGAAGTGCGGGCAAAGGTTGTAATAGCAGCAAGCGGACTCGAGAATGAAGCGCGATTCGTGGCTGAAGACGCTGCTCTCCTCCTCGTTGACGAGGAGCAGTCGCAGAAATGGCCTCGTGCTGATGAACGGAGCTGGACATCATCGCCAGTCTCGGGGTCCAACGCTTTGTATGCTGTGTTTACGTCTGGATCAACTGGAAAGCCGAAAGGCGCCATCAATGAGCACTCTGCTCTCTGTGCTGCGGCAGAGGCATCAGGGCGCGCCTTGGATATGAGCACGCAGACTCGCGCCTTTCAGTTCGCTTCCTATGCCTTTGACCCAACCATCATGGACTTCCTCCGTACGTTGATCTATGGCGGATGCATCTGCATCCCTTCGCCAGCCCAAGCCAAAGACGACATTGCTGGGGCCATCACTCAGCTCAATGCCAACCTCGCTAGTCTCACGCCCTCAGTAGCTCGGTTACTGGATATTGAGGCTGTGCCGAGTCTTCGGACTTTGGAGTTTGCTGGTGAACCCATGCTAACAACTGACCAAGAGAAATGGGCTGACCGTCTACTACTTGTCAACGCTTACGGAAATGCTGAGTGCTCAGTGTACTCGGTGATCCAGTCTCCAGTCCGTCTCGAGGCGCATCATCACACTATTGGGCTCGCGGCTGGCTGTGTCGCATGGATTGTGGACCAGGCTGACCACAACACTCTGCTCCCTATTGGCGAAATTGGAGAGCTGGTATTGGAAGGAGCTGGCGTGGGACGGGGCTACCTGAATAATGACAGCTTAACGGCCAATGTTTTTGTTGTCGACCCTCCATGGCTAAAGGCACTCCGAGGTGACGATTCTCGCAACATTCGCATGTATAAGACAGGCGATCTGGCGCAATATCAACCCGACGGGTCTCTTCTGTGCTTGGGCCGGAAGGACACACAGGCCAAAGTGCGAGGACAGCGCATTGAGCTGAGTGAGATCGAGTGGCACATGATGAGCATGCTCCATGAAAAGGATGAAGTCGTTGCGGAAATGGTCCGCCTGGATCACGGCGACCGCCAACATAGCATGGTGGTGGCATTTGTGAAACTACAGAGTGTCGCACCGGGAGAAGACTCCATGCAATCCACAGAGCTGTTCGCTGATCCCACGGATGCCTTTCGTTTTCGAATGGAAAACATGGAGACAGAACTCAAAAGTAGGGTGCCTGCGTATATGGTTCCGGGAGCATTTGTTGCTGTGAACCTGATCCCACTGTCAATATCGGGCAAGACGGATCGCAGAAGGCTCCGCGAGGAAACAGCCAAGCGCTCAAGGAATGAGATAGAGGCATATATGCTGGACAGCACAAATGAGCGCAATCTGCCGATAACGGATGTTGAAAAGACGCTGCAAGAGGCATTCTCTCGCATTCTCGGGCTCCCCGCCGATCAACTCAGCCTCAACACGTCATTCTTCCGGAGAGGAGGAGATTCTATCTTGGCCATGCAGCTTAGCGCTTATTGCAGAACACAAGGGCTTGTTGTTACCACTCAGGACGTTTTCCAGCACCCAACAATTTCCGAAATGAGCCAAAAGATTCGCATGAAGCTGGAATCCGAGACTTCTTCCATGGCTTTATCCTTTCCGCTTTCTTCGACACAGCATCTGCTTCTAAAGCTGCAGAAACTGCACGAGCAAAATGGAGAGCATTCACAAATTGCTAGCCGGAGCATCCGACTACGTTTAGTGAAGCCTATTACTCTGACCGAGTTGGAATCTGCGATACAGCATTTGATTCGTCGCCATGCCGGCCTCCGCACAAGATATGAAGAAGGTCCAGACGGTAAATGGATGCAGGCGGTAACAAATTCTGTCCGCAGATTTTATCGTTGCTCTGCTGTGGAAAAGACCAACGGCACTTTAAAGACAATAGACTCGGGTGCAGCACGTCTGGATCTGCACAACGGACCACTTCTTTTGGCGGACTTGATCACACCGGAAGACGGCAGTCTGCATCTGCTCTTGACGGCCCCAGAGATTGTACTCGATGAACTTTCATGGAAAATTGTCATTGACGAGCTCAATGCATATCTCAATGGTGAAAGCGTTTCGCCGTTGACCAGTCTTTCTGGGTCGTTTGAGTCGTGGTGCGGAAGTTTTGACCACACATCCTCCGAGTCTGACCAGTATGGAGGGTTGCAAGACACTCAATCTCAGTATTGGGGAGTTGACGCCTCAAGAGCCAGGTCCAAATCTGCAAGGATTTTGCATGAGTTGCACTTGGACCAGACCGAAACTGCATCTTTATACAGAAGCGGCAGCCACTCTCTTCGTGCCGAGCCGATGGAGATGTTATTGGCTGTTCTCTTGCACACTTTTAAAGAAACATTTCCTGATAGAAAAAGCTTACAAATTTTTGTAAAAAGAGACAACAGATCGGAAAATGAACTCAGTGTCGTTGGCCAGTTCACTACCTATACACCACTGGCCTCGACAGTCTATCAGAACGAAGATATCATGAGCGCTTTACGCCATACAAAAGACGCATATCGGAAGCCGCTCAGACATGCACCTTATTTTACTTTACCAGAACCACCACTGGAGGCTGTCTTTCGTGTAAAGAGTGGAGACAATGAATGGTCACACTATAAAGAGCCTAATGGACACAACAGTGATGAATCAAGGATATGCACAGTCGTGGAAGATCATCCGGGGTCTACTTTAGGCCCAAATATATCCATATTTGACATCTCCCTGTCGGAGTCGGAAGGCTATATCACTGTTGGTATAAGCTATCCACAAGACCTCTTGCATCAAGACGGTCTCCAAGAATGGTTCCAAAGATTCAAGCATTCATCCAAGGACCTATCCAGCCAACTCCGAAACCTCTCATTTCAGCCTACGCTCAGTGATTTCCCACAGCTCAACATCACAGATGGAGAGATGGATAAATTGATCAGCAGCATCCTGTCTGAACACAAGATTTCAAGCCCTTCTGAAATTGCCGATATTTGTCCCGTCTCCTTCATGCAAGAGGGGATGTTACTTAGCCAGGCTCAGGATCCCAAAGCCTACTGGTGCTGCACCTCCTGGCAAGTGACCTCGGATGATGGCTCACCAATTGACTTGGAAAGACTGCAAGACGCCTGGAAACAGCAGGCTACCAGGCATTCAATTCTCCGAACTCTCTTCTCGCAGGCTTTGGACGGCTCCTATTACCAGGTAGTACTGGTAAACCCGTCTATTTCCATCAACGTCCTACCAGCAGCTAGCTCCAAAGATTTCCAGACACCTGATATGAAGAGCAAACAGGGGTCTCTGCCTTGGAACCTAACCCTAACGCCGCTGTATGATGGTGGTGTGATCTGTCAGTTGCAGATCAGCCACGCTCTCATGGATGGCGAGTCAATGCAGGTATTGGTACGAGATGTCCAGAATGCCTATGGCACAGAGCAGCCGGCCAACCTCAGCCCGCCGCCTTACAGCCTATATGTGGAGCATCTCGGCAAAGCATCTAGCAATAGCAAAGTAGAGTACTGGAGATCCTACCTTGAAGGCACAGAGCCGTGTCTTTTCCCCTCGTTTCCAAACCCACAAACCATCGCTTCACCGCGCTTACTTGATCTTGATATCGTTCTTCAAGACACTGCTGGACTCTTCTCTTTTTGCGAGAAGGAAGGGATCACACTCTTTAACGTGGTTCAGTTGACTTGGGCTATTATACTTGGATGCTACACAGGCAGCGAAGTGGTTTCCTTTGGGTATCTTACTTCCGGGAGAGATATCACGATCGCTGGCGTTGAGGACATGGTTGGCCCTCTGATCAACATGTTGATTGCACAAATTTCTCTTCAGAGCGGCCTTACTGCCTTGCAGCATTTGCACCAGTGTCAGAACAGACTCCGCCAAAGCCTTCCCAACCAACATTGCTCTCTTGCTGAGATATACCATGCTCTGGGGCAATCTGGTAATCCATTGTTCAACACTATCATAACGTATCAGAGAATTCACGACACCAGCATGGATTCGGGAATAAGCTTCAACCAGGTTCATGACCAACAGGCTACAGAGGTAAGTTGATGACGCCCGGAATCGGCGCACAAACATGAGTCGTTTGCTAATATCCCTAGTTTGATATCGTTCTGAATGTTATCGCCCATCGCAACAGCGTCGCCATCTCATTTAGCTACTGGGAAGATAAGCTTCCGCTTGAGCTAGCTCGAAGCATCGGAAGTACATTTAACAGTGTCCTATCAGACATTGTGGCACATCCAGACGTGTCCATGTCTGAAATAGACGTACTTAGTCACTCGGACCGTCTTCAGATTATGGCTTGGAACAACCCACCAGTCGAGGGCATGAATGCTTGTGTTCATGATGTAGTGGCGGAAACATGCCTCAAACATCCAGACTGGCCTGCCGTGTATGCTTGGGATGGCAGTCTTACATATCGGCAGTTGTTGGACTATTCCACTGTTCTCGCCAAGCATCTCACGGATAAAGGAGTGGGCCTAGAGATGGCCGTTCCAATTTGCCTTGAGAAATCAGTTTGGGTGCCCGTGTGCATGTTGGCTGTTCTGAAAGCTGGTGGTGTCTGTGTGCTCATTGACCACAGTGTGCCTGCTGAGCGTATCCACAACATCCTAGAAGAAACTAAGGCAAACGTTGTTCTGGTTTCATCCAGTATGGATGGCGTTACCTTTCAATCTTCCGCGGAGAAGCTCGTCATATCCTCTGAGATCTTTTTGGAACCTCCTATCCACACATCAAATCTTGCTTCGCCAGCACAGCCCAACAACGCCGCATTTATTATATATACATCTGGCAGCACTGGCCGGCCCAAGGGAATAGTTCTCCAGCATGACAGTATTTGTACGGCCCTTCGCGAGCAGCGAAGTAGTCTGAATTTCTCTTTTGAGGTTCGGGCGCTTCAATTTGCCTCATACGTGTTCGACGTGAGCGTTTATGAAACCTTCACCACCCTCAGCGCAGGGGGATGTGTCTGTATTCCTTCGGAGACTGCGAAAATGAACGAGGTGGTTGCATTTATTTCCGAAGCACGAGTCAACTGGGTGGCATTCACACCATCTTTCGTGAGGTTGTTTCAACCGGATGATTTCCCTACTGTGCACACCATGATCTTGACCGGGGAGACACTTCCCCAGGACATCGCGGAAATTTGGGCCAAAAGGTTTACACTTTTCAACGTTTATGGACCTGCTGAGTGCACTATGTGTACCGTGGAGAAGGTTACAGCCGGCAGATGGATTACGGGCACGGTTGGCAAGCCGATTGGCGGCTCCGCCTGGGTCGTGGACCGATCCAATACCAATCGGCTCATGCCCATTGGTGCCACAGGAGAGCTTGTATTTGAAGGTCCAGTGGTAGCTCGTGGTTACTTGGATCGGCCCCAAGCCACTCAAGCTGCATTTCCTTCTCCTTGGCCCACTTGGCTGCCTGATCGACCGCTCGGCAGTCGAACTCAGAGTAGGCTATACCGAACTGGTGATATGGTGCAGTATAACCCGGATGGCTCTCTCCGTTACTTGGGTCGCAAAGATAATCAAGTTAAACTTCGAGGGCAGAGGATTGAACTGGAAGAGGTCGAAGTGCAAGTTCGGCGTCAGCTTCCCGCGGCCCACGATGTTGTGGTTGATGTTATCCACCCCGTAGATCACATCACAAGCAGCATTTTGATTGCATTTATCTGCAAAGAATCATCTTCTGAGGAAGATAAAAGTCAAGTGCCACTTTTGATGTCCGCCGGGGATGATTTCCGCTCCCTGGTATATGCCATTCAAGAGAAGCTTCCATCTACGACCCCTAATTATATGATCCCCCAACTCATTCTGCCAATTTCAAGGCTCCCGCGGACAGAGAGTGGAAAAATCGGCCGTCGTATCCTCCACTCTGCGGCATCTCGATTGTCTCGCAGCGAGCTCGAGGCGTTGGTAAACACAGGAGCTGAGGGTGGAAAGCTACAGCCTACCACGCCAAATCAAAAGGTTATACAGCGCCTTTGGGTGGAAGCACTAGATCTACCCACAGAGAAGGTGGGGATTAGAGACAATCTATTCCAACTAGGAGGAGACTCCATCACTGCGATGAAGATTGTCAGTCTCGCTCGCTCTGAGGGATATAACTTGGTTGTCTCAGACATTTTCAACCGACCTACACTCTTTAGTCTTGCAAAAGAACTGCAACGATACCCAACATCGCTGGACCAGACTGCCGCCCCGTTCGGACTGATCCCATCTCATGAGAAACCCGAAGAACTTCGGATCACTGCTATTCGTGAGTGTCAGATCTCATCGTTGGATCTGGAGGATATCTATCCTTGTACAGCACTCCAGGAAGGGCTCATGAGCCTCACAATTAAGAACCAAGGATCTTATGTGGCACAGTACTTGTATAAGCTCGACCCAAGCGTGGATCTCCATCAAATGGCGGCTGCTTGGGATATGGTTATTGCGGCAAACTCTATCTTGCGGACCCGTATCATCCAGTCGCAGAGCACTCGGATGTTCCAGGTGGTGTTGAAACAAAGCCCTGCGTGTGTGATCGAAGTGACCAATATGAACGAATATATGAAACTCACGAGAGAAGTGAATATTGGGCTCGGCACACCACTAATTCAATATGCCATTGTTTCTCAAGGTTCTGAATCCCACTTCATCCTGACTGTCCACCATGCTGTCTATGACGGCTGGTCGATGACGCTTCTGCTGGAACAGTTGGAGTCTGCCTATGCCGGGAAACACCCAAAGACGCGACCATTTACTGGTTTTGTCGAGTACCTCAACCGATTGGAAATGTCAGCTTGCAGCGAATTTTGGCGCTCCCAGTTCGCAGATCTGAACTGCGCTGTCTTTCCAGCACCTGCCACACAGGCCAACCGCATAGACAATACCGATACCTTGCAACTGGTTGAACATAAGTTTGACTGTCCGCCCGTCAGCTCCCGATTCACTCTCTCTGCCATTGTAAGACTTTCTTGGGCAATGGTGTTATCCAAGTACACGGACTCGCATGATGTCGTTTTTGGCGCAACAGTAGCCGGAAGAAGTGCTCCCGTTGTGGGAATTGAAGAGATGTCGGGTCCGACTATTGCTACAATCCCATTCAGGATACAAATCGACCCAGAATCATCCGTGGAAATGCTGTTGGAAGATGTGCAGTCAAGTACCGTTGCTATGATACCGTACGAGGCCACTGGTTTACACAAGGTCAAGGCCCTGGGAGGAAATGTGGCTGCCGCTTGCCAGTTCCAAAATCTGCTTGTAATTCAACAGAAGCAGAGCTTTTATCAGCCTCAGCTTCTAAACGAAGTTCACCGATCAACGGACAACATTGCCGCTATTAACACATACCCATTGACTGTGCTTTGCAATCTCAACGGAGATCACATCCTACTTCAGGTTTCATTCGACCCGCAGGTGCTGAGTAGAGGAGAGACAGAATCATTGGCCAACCAGCTAGAGTGGGCCATTCTACAACTTATGGAGAAGCAATCCATGAAGATAGCGGACATAGACTTCGTCAGCCCTCGAGAACTAAAGCAGCTACAGGTCTGGAACCGACAGGTGCCCGAGAAGGTTGATGCAACAGTTGGTGAGCTCATCAACCATGAATTCCTGACTCAACCGCAATCGCTGGCCATTTCTTCATGGGATGGGGAACTGTCTTATCATGAGCTTGACGACCTCTCATCCCGACTCGCTGATGTGCTTGTCCAACGGGGGGTGAAGGCAGAGGTGCTCGTTCCGATTTACTTGGAAAAGTGTAAATGGACACCGGTGACGATAGTAGCTGTGGTGAGAGCTGGTGGAGCATTTGCTCTCATGGACCCTGCACATCCGATGGAACGGCTGAAATCTATGAGCAATCAACTAAATGCACCTGTTTTGTTGACTTGCACATCCCTCTCTTCGACAGCGAGCGCGCTCAACTTGCCGATCATCTATTTGGACAAACCTGAATGGCAAGAGTCTTCCAACAGCGGGATCTGGAAGGCCTCTCATGTTCAATCTGACAATATGCTGTTCGTTGTTTTCACGAGTGGTACCACCGGGTCTCCTAAAGGTGTTGTGATTGAGCATGGGGCTTTCATCACAAGTGCCCAGGCGCTGCGAGAGGAGATGAATCTTGATAGGAATAGTAGAGCCCTGCAGGTGGCTTCCTACGCGTTTGACGTGAGCGTGTTTGATCACTTGGCCACGTTGCTCGCTGGTGGATGTTTGTGTATCCCGAAGGAGTCCCAGCGGCAAAACAGTCTTGCACAGGCCGTGCAAGACTTCAAGGCAAACATTCTTCATACTACCCCATCCATTGCAGATCTGCTAAAGCCAGAAGAGGTGCCAGAGTTGCAGACATTGGTGCTACTTGGAGAGCCGTGCACTGGCAGCTTAGTCAATACTTGGGCGAGTTCGGTCAAGCTCATTAACGCATATGGACCTGCAGAATGTTCTGTACTGTGCTCGGTTAATAATTCTATTTCACCCACAAGTGTGGCATTGAATATAGGCTTTGCTACTGGGAGCCTCTGTTGGATTGTCGACAAAGATGACCACAACAAGCTTGTCCCAGTTGGAACTGCGGGTGAAGTCTTGATCCAGGGTCCAATCCTTGGCAGGGAGTATCTGGGAGACAAAGATAAGACAGCTGCTTCTTTCATTGAAGACCCTGCTTGGTTGAACCACTTCCCATCACTGCGTGCCACGCGCATATTTTACAAAAGTGGTGATATAGCCAGATACAAACCAGATGATGGCTCAATGGTTTATATTGGCCGCAAGGATACTCAAGTTAAGCTTCGAGGACAGAGACTTGAGCTGGGAGAGGTTGAATATCACCTGAAAGCGTGCTTCAAGGAGACAGCACGCCTCATGGTGGAATTGGTTATCCCGGCAAGTGAGGACGGACAGCCTGTACTGATGGCTTTTGTCGAAATCTCTGCTGCAAACCCTGAGCTACGAGGTGAAAGGCTCGTTGATTCTCTCTTCACCACGGCTACCGATTCGTTTCGCACCAAGGTGCAGGAGGTGCTGAGTCAACTGCGCCAGAAACTCCCAGCCGCAATGATTCCTGGAGTGATCATTCCTACTGCGAAAATTCCCTTTTCTCCTTCTGGAAAGACAGATAGAAAACAAGTCAGAGAAGCTGCTTCACGGCTTGGGCGAGAAGAAAAAAGATATTACGTGTCCGCAAACAAGGCTAGGCGAGGACCAGCCACCACTGCGGAGCGCCTTGTTCAGTCGATTGCCGGCCGAGTGTTGAAAGTCCCAATCGAGGATATTGGAATGGATGACACATTCTTCGAGCACGGCGGCGACTCGATCTCGGCTATTCGATTTGTTGGGGCTGCTCGTGAGGCCGGATGGTCAGTACAAGTGGTGAACATCTTTAATGAGCCTACGCTCGCGGCATTGGCTCAAATCATGCGACGAAGTGATAGCGATTTGAGAGGCAATAAACTTCTCCCCTTCTCGCTTCTAGAAAGCACAAGTCAAGTATCGTCTCTCCGCTCACTCGCTGCCGGCTCATGTTCAATACCTTCCGACCGGATCCAAGACATGTACCCTGCAACGGCTCTCCAGGCAGGCTTACTGGCATTGAGCATTAAACAACCAGGGGCGTATCTGGGCTATTTCCCGATCCGGATGCCAGCAGATGTTGATGTTCAGAGGCTCAAGAGCGCTTGGGAGGTCACTATGCAAGCAAACATTATTTTGCGCACTCGGATCGTCCAAGGCTTTGACGCACAGCTTTATCAGGTTGTCCTGGACACCGATGTTCAGTGGCAACATACAGTTACTACCCTGGAAGAATACATCCGAGAAAAGGCCCTCCTTCAAGTGGGCTTAGGGGAGCCTCTAGGAAAGGCAGCAATTGTGCAAGATGCTCATTCCAATGTGTCATACCTGGTCTTGACGCTGCATCACGCACTATATGATGGATGGTCTCTTCCCTTACTCTTCCAGGATCTCAAGTCCGCCTATCTTGGCGAAACCTTGTTATCCCGCCCGTTTAATGGATTTGTAGGCGAAGTTTTCCGAGCGGATGTTTCTGCCAGCTCTGCATTTTGGAAAAGCGAGTTCGAGGGACTTTCTTGCGGCCAGTTTCCTTCGCTTCCCTTTGAGCACTATGTTCCATCGATAACAGACATCTTGGAACATTGTCTAGAGCTTCATAGTCCATCTTCCAGTTTCACACTATCCACTATCCTAAGACTGGCCTGGGCAACAGTAATTTCGAGCTATACCGGCTCCGAAGAAGTAGTATTCGGAACTACTTTGGCGGGACGCAGTGCCCCTGTTCCTGGAATCGAGGAGATGACGGGTCCGACCATCGCCACGGTGCCCATACGGATCCGGGTTGATCCTACCCAACGAACCGAAAGTGCGCTGGATGACATCAGAGTCCATGGAACCCAAATGATTCAGTTCGAACAGGCCGGGCTCCAGTTCATTCGTGGCTTGAGCTCCGAGGCAGCCTCGGCCTGCGGATTCCAGAGCATGCTTGTTATCCAATGGACGAATGAAGAAGCGTCAACATCGTCTGACTTCGTCGTGGAGTACGAAAAAGCGTACGATGAGGCTGCATTCTCGTCATATGCTGTCAACCTCACTTGTGACTTGACCTCATCTTCAATCAAGTTCCGAATTGCCTTTGATAGCCACGTTATCGACAAAGGAGTGATGCAGATGATGCTCTATCAGTTGTCCCATGCAGCGTCTCTAATCATTGATGGCTCTCCACTTGTAAGAGACTTGAAAAATATCAGCAAGCAGGGAATGCAATGTTTGCTGGAGTGGAATGCACAGCTTCCTCCCCGAGTCAACGCTTGTGTCCATCATGCAGTACTGTCTCACAGCTACCACACGCCCGAAGCTGTCGCAGTGGACGCCTGGGATGGCCAGCTCACCTATGGTGAACTTGACTCCCTCTCTTACCGTCTCTCTATGCATCTAGTTTCTCTCAAGGTTCAACCAGAAGAGATTGTGCCCCTTTTATTCGAAAAGTCCATGTTCACGGTGATTGCGCTGCTTGCTATCATGCGAGCAGGTGGTGCATTCCTTCTACTTGACCCTGCTTTACCTTTGAGCCGCTTAAAAGCAATGTGTGAAGCTACCGGAGCGGAAACCATAGTGGCATCGGAGAAATATGCTGATTTGGCGTTGACCTTGGCTCCAAGGGTTGTTGTGTGTTCGCGCCAAGGGCTTGAGCTGTGCGAACCCGTGAGTGGAGCGACTTTGCCAGAATCGCGACCCAACCAACTCCTTTACAGCATTTTCACCAGCGGATCTACAGGGGTTCCGAAGGGTATACTTGTCGAACACTCCTCATTTTACACAAGCGCCAATGCTGTCGGTAAAACCATACCCATGGGTCAGCCTACACGAGTCTTTCAGTTCGCCTCCTACGCATTTGACGTCAGCATTACAGATCATCTCATCCCGTTGATGCACGGTGGCTGCATTTGCATACCCTCTAATGAGGACGTCAAGGAAAATTTAGTCACTTCATTGAAGGCATCTAGAGCCAGTTACGCAGAGCTCACACCCTCGGTGGCAAGGATGCTGGATGTAGGGGATGTGGCTGGCATTCAATTCCTCGCCCTAAGCGGTGAAGGTATGACACGAGGAGATATTGAAAAGTGGCACGATCGAGTCAAACTTGTCAATTTATACGGGCCCGCTGAATGCTCTGGCACTTCGACAGTCCAGACTCCTGTGACTCTGCATCCATCTTCTCCGATGCTTGGGAAGTTCACAGGAGGTATTGGATGGGTTGTCAATCCCTCTGATGACGAGCAACTAGTTCCTATCGGTGGTGTAGGTGAATTGGTCATTGAGGGGCATATTCTAGGACGACATTATCTGAATGATCCTCAGCAGACTGCTGCTGCTTTTGTTCCATCAATGCAATGGCTTCGAAAGATACGCGGTGTTGAAGACCGTGTGTATAAGACTGGAGATCTCGTCCAGCTTCTACCTACTGGAGACCTCAAGTATGTGGGCCGCAAGGATTTACAAGTCAAGGTCCGTGGTCAGCGAATCGAATTGGGCGAGGTTGAATATCATGTTCAGCGACTGCTTTCCCCAACAACCAAGCTGGCAGCCGCAGTCATCCAGCCTAATGATCAAGAGGACCAATCAATTCTGACAGTTTTTGTGGAAGTGTCTAATGCTCCGCAACAGTCCGGAAATCAGAATGGCCCTATACAGGTCACTATACTTCCATCACAACCGTCATTCCTTGCAGAGACGAAGAAAGTCATGTCCCAACTACAAGACGCGATTCCATACTACATGATTCCGGCCCTCTTTTTGCCTACAAGCCGTATACCTCTGTCCAACTCCGGCAAGGTAAACCGAATTATGCTGCAGAATCTGGCTAATGGCCTAACTCGCGAGGACCTAAAGCAATATATTGGCTCGTCCGGACCAAGACGAGCACCAGAAACCAAGCTCCAGAAAACTCTTCAAAAGTTGTGCGCAAAGGTCCTCAATGTTTCTCTACAGAATATTGGCCTTGAAGACAGTTTCCTGTCTCTCGGAGGCGATTCCATCAGTGCCATGTCACTGGTAGCGCACGCCAAAGCTCACCAGATTACCCTCACCGTTCAGGATGTCTTGGCCCAGAACTCAATCGAGGCCCTGGCCTTGCGCGATAGAGTGAGCACACTTAATATTCTTCACACACCTGAAAAGCCAGATGTACCATTTGGCTTGTCTCCAATCCAGGAAATGTTTTTTGAGATTGTACCCGAGGGATGTCGAAATCACTATAACCAGAGCATGCTCCTCAATGTGACACGGCAAATAGCCACGGAAAGTCTGAACGAAGCCATTCGGGAGATTGTTACAAGGAACTCGATGCTGCGAGCTCGATTCAGTCAAAATAATGGCCAGTGGAATCAGACTGTCTCTCCCGAGATTGAGTCCTCGTACGCCTTGCGGTCACATGAGGTTGCCGACATGTCGCAAATCGAATCCAGCGCTGTACAGGCCCAGAAAAGCTTAGACCTACGCAACGGCCCTTTGTTTTCCGTCGATCTTTTCAACGTTCATGATCAAGTTCAGTACTTGCTATTGGTGGCACATCATCTTGTAGTGGACCAGGTTTCATGGAGAATCATCATTGAAGATCTCGACTTGCTTTTGGGAGATGCCCCATCCAATGTCAACTACCCTATATCCTCATTGCCATTCCAGACATGGTGCAATCTGCAGGACCAGTACATCCGCGAAAATTTGCCTTCAAATAAGGTTCTCCCACAGGGCGTTGAGGAAATTGCTCCTACCTGTCAAGCATTCGTGGACTACTGGGGCCTAGCAGATACCGCCAATCGTGTTTCGGATATTGCTCATGTCGGATTTACCTTGGATGCCCAAGTTACAAAAGCTCTGCTAGGTAGCGCAAATGATGCCTTTCGAACAAAACCGGTCGAGCTTCTCCACGCAGCCCTTTCCTACTCCTTCATGAAAGAGTTTCCTGACAGAGAACCCCCGCTTGTCTACAGTGAAGGTCATGGAAGGGAAGTTTGGGATGCCTCAATCGACCTGTCACGCACAGTGGGATGGTTTACGACTATATGGCCAACACCGAACATTATGCAGCCAACAAACAACCTTCTTGAAGTAGTGAAACAAACTAAGGACAGCCGACGGCAGGTTCCATCCAACGGATGGGCCTATTTTGCCTCCCACTTCCTACACCCTGAAGGTCGCACTAGATTCCCGTTAGCCGTTCCTTGTGAAATAATGCTCAACTTTGCGGGAATTTTCCAGCAGTTGGAAAATGAGCAAGGCCTATTTCACCTCGCCGATACTCAGTATACAAGATACGACGTTGGCTCAAGCGCCCCTAGATTTGAGTTGTTCGAAGTCACAGCAGTTGTGAAACATGGCAAGTTGCAGGTTGACCTTGCTTACCACCAAAATATGCCACGCGATCGAATTCAGCAGTGGGTAGCGTTATTCAAGGCTTCATTGGAGGAGGCGAGTGTCTGTTTACCGCCACTTCAGAGGCAAATCACTCTGTCTGATTATCCACTACTACGCGCATCTTACAGTGACCTCGATCATGTGATCCAGAAAGTCTCTACATTAACCCAATTGAATGACTTGAACGAGATCGAAAGCGCATACCCATGCTCAGGCATCCAACAGGGCATGCTGCTAAGCCAAATGAAAGATGCAGCACACTACGTCACAACCACCACTTGGGAGGTCCGTGCGGTTGGGGGGCTGGATATCAACCGTTTCCTCGGCGCATGGCAGAAGGTTATTGACCACAATCCCATTCTCCGCACCGTATTTATTGAGGGCAACTCAGGGCAGCTTTGGAACCAAATTGTATTGAAATACACTGCTGGAAAGACTGTGCTTCGAGATTCGGAAGAAGGCCTTTTATTTTCCGAGGACTTGGGCAATGTCACTATGTTTTGCCCGTGGCATTTTGTTGTGAGCCGAACGTCAGAGGCAATTTTGTGTGAATTTAGGATCCTCCATGCGTTGTTGGATGGTGCTTCCATGGCAATTCTCGAAAAACAATTGGCATCCGCTTATGCAGACGAACCATTCTCTGGTCCTGTGGCGACTCTGGAAGACTATATTTCTTACACCCTGGACCTGCCCAAAGATGCTTCTCTACAATTTTGGACCAAGCATCTCGAGGGTTCGGAGCCATGTTTAATTCCAACCATTAACAACTCCACGGTCATTGATTCTGGAGCTTCCATAGCCCACGTCACTAAGACCATTGACAATATGCAGTCATTACGGGCCTTTTGTGAGGCTAACGGGACCACAATGTTCAGTCTCATCCAATTGGCTTGGGGTATTGTCTTGAGAGCATACACAGGTTCAAATAATGTCTGTTTTGGCTACCTAGTCTCTGGTCGCAGTATGCCTATTGTGGGAATGGACCAAGCTGTCGGCCCTTTCATCAATCTCCTCATATCTAAGCTTGACCTGAATGGCGACAGTTCCATTATGGAGTTGGTTCGAGACATTCACTCAGGTTTCCTTAAAGCGCTAGATTATCAACACACCTCTCTGCCCGAGATATACCATGCTATGGGGATCACGGGGCGTGGCTTGTTCAACACGGCCGTGTCCCTTCAGACTCAGGCTGAACACACAACGGGCCAAGCTTTGGGGCTAGAAATGCTCCCAGTTCAGAACAATGATCCAACAGAGGTAAGCACTATTGAGCATCTAGGGAAGAAAACGCTTGTTCCTAACAAAACAACAGTATGACCTTACCCTAAACATATCGGTGTCAGAGGGCAAAATTGAATATGCTTTGTGGTATTACCCTCAATCCTTCACACCTGGTCAAGTCGACGGTCTTGCAACAGCATTTGAAACGGCCTTGCTATCAGCCGTAGACCCAGTGACCGCAAAGATACGAGATGTCAACCTTTTAAGCAAAGACCATATGAAGTGGTTGCATACCCGTAACCAAAGTCTACCTAACCGCCGGGAGGAGTGTGTACATGAAGCGATAGAACAACTCTTCCGGTCAAGCCCCTCAGCGCCAGCTGTGTGTGCTTGGGATGGGGACTTTTCCTACTTGGAACTCGACCAGCTTTCCTCCCGACTAGCGAGACTTTTGAGTGAGTTCATTGTTGAACCAGAGACCTTTATCGCCATTCACTGTGAAAAGTCAAGATGGACTCCTGTGGCCATGCTTGGAGTCCTCCGCGCTGGTGGTGCATTTACTCTACTTGATCCCTCTCTTCCGCTGGCCCGCAAACAGGACATTTGTGCTGAGCTTGGATGTGATACGGTCATCTCTGCCAAAAATATTGCAGCTCCCTCTTTGTCAGTCAAAAACCTCATCACGATTGGTGACGGCGAAGAGGTGTCATGGGAAGATTCAATCCAGTCTCCTGGCCGATGGCCCTCAGTTACACCTGAACATGCATTGTACGTTGTTTTCACTTCGGGTTCGACCGGCAAGCCCAAAGGCGTAGTTATCGAACACTCTGCATTCTGCACCAGTGCGAGGCAACAGCACAAATCTTTATCTATTGATAGCTCGACCAGGGTATTGCAGTTCTCAGCTTACACATGGGATGTAAGTATAATGGATCAGCTCGGAACCCTAATGGCTGGTGGCTGTATTTGCATTCCTTCGGAATATGAGAGACTGAATTCCCTGGCGGAGGCTATTCAACAATACGGAGCTAGTTGGATCCAAACTACACCCCCTGTTATCCGGCTTCTCGACCCGCTTCGGGTCCCATCTCTCCAAACGATTATTCTTATCGGCGAAACCCCATCTAATGACGACGTCACCACTTGGAGCAGTCGCGTGTCACTTCGTGAAACTTATGGACCAACTGAATGCACCGTGTTGGCTATGGTAAACCAAGATCCAGCGTCAGACCCCAGAAACATTGGTCGTGAGTGTGGTTGTATCTGCTGGATTACCAATCCAGAGGATCACAATAAACTGCAGCCAGTTGGGGCCATTGGAGAGTTACTCATTGAGGGCCCTATCCTAGGTCGTGGCTACCTCAGCTCAAATACCGATGCGGTATTTATCGAGAACCCAGTGTGGTCCAAGGACTTTCGCCAGAGCAAGATGGTACGGCTCTATAAAACTGGTGATTTGGCCCATTACTGTTCAGATGGCTCTATCCGATTTGTGCGACGCAAAGACGTACAGGTAAAGCTTCGGGGACAGCGTATTGAACCGGGAGAAGTTGAGTATCACATATCCAACAGCCTTGAGAGTGCAGAACGGGTTGTGGTGGATGTTCTCACTCTAGAAGCGGAGTCGCATCAGAACCTGCTGGTAGCTTTCATCAAGCCCAATAGTTCAAGTAACAGTGGGGAAGATTCTAGCAACTCTAAGCTCTTTGCCAGTGCTAGCAGGGATTTTGCACAACAAGTGGCCTTGACTCAAGCACAGTTGCAAAGCCAACTACCGAAGCATATGATTCCAACCATCTTCATTCCTCTGGCTTTTGTACCATTGACAAGCACTTGCAAAACTGATCGGCGTTTGCTCAGGCGAAGAGCTGGAGAGTTGACTAGAAGCCAACTGGAAGCTTACATGCAGGTAGGAGTCTCTACCAAGCAACCTCCTGCGACTGCAATGGAACAGGCGCTGCACAGGCTTTGGGCCAAGGCGCTAAATCTCGCCCCGGAACTTATTGGAACTACGGATAACTTCTTCCATCTTGGAGGCGATTCTATCACTGCGATGCAATTAGTTTCCTGGTGTCGGGAGATGAATATCTCGATCAGCATGGGAGATGTATTTCGTCACCGGACGCTTTCTAAAATCGCCAACCACGCTCGAGATGAAACAGTGAATAATTCTGATTTGGCTGTGGAAAGAATTGGCGAGCCATTCCGTCTGTCTCCAACTCAGAACGCCCTTTTACATCTCGCACCGGAAGATTATGATCACTTCAACCAGGCCCTTGTTTTGAGAATCATGAAGCCGATCGACATTAAACACCTTGGCCCAGCTATTCGTGCTATTGTTGAACGCCACTCTATGCTTCGCGCCAGATTCACCCAGAGTTGTGATGGCTTTTGGACACAGCGTATCATATCTCAAGTCGAAAAGTCTTACCATTTCGAGCCCCTGTGTGCACTAGCGCGGTGTGAGCTTGACATGAAAGTGCGCAAAATGAAACGTTCTCTCAATCTCCTAACTGGCCCAGTCTTTGCAGCAGAGTGCTTGCAAATTGATGGCGCGGAAGAGTATCTACTTCTCGTTGCCCATCATCTTGTCATTGACCAGACGTCATGGCAGATCATATTGAATGACTTAGAGATGGCGTTGAGTCAGAAGACTTCAGCA
The DNA here is from genome assembly GCA_020975415.1 of Calonectria hawksworthii. Lineage (NCBI taxonomy): Eukaryota > Fungi > Ascomycota > Sordariomycetes > Hypocreales > Nectriaceae > Calonectria > Calonectria hawksworthii. Next base: position 53,572 of record JAHXZK010000046.1, on the reverse strand, counting down.
CCAGTGTTGCCATCAGTGCCAATCTCATTCCAAGCCTGGTGCAATTTAACGACCCATCCAACAGAGCATTCGACATCTGATTTGCTTCTCGAGGATGACTCATTGGAATCTTGGAGCATTTTGGACCACCCAAATCAAGCTAAACACAGTGTTATTCACGCGTTCACAATAGACCGTTTCAAGACGGATCTGCTCATGGGGAAAGCAAACCACGCCTTTCAAACCGTGCCTGAAGAGATCCTTCACGCGGCTTTGATATACTCATTCCGTTTAGTGTTTCCCGAACAGAAACTGCCAGCTATCACCAGCAAAGGTTATGCTCGCCAAGATTTAGACAAGTCCATCGATGTCTCTCAAACTGTGGGGTGTTTTGCATCGATTTGGACCACTCCAACCACCGCTGGCAACGTTGCAAAATTAACAGAGATTGTACGTCGCACCAAAGACGTGCGGAGATTAGCTCTCAGAAATGGCCGGGATGGAACCAACTTGACTGCACAAAATGACCGGAATTCCGAGGGCACGTTCGGAGAAGTATCCGAAATTCTTCTCAACTGCGAAAGGCTGCGACGTCTCAACAATACGAAGTCATTCTTTCAAGTCGAATCAACATGCGCCAAATTTCAAGCCATCAACCCGGCGCAGGATGCACCCCAATTCTCCTTTATTGAGGTCTGGGTCCAGATTGTTGAAGAAAAGCTTGAAGTATCCTTCATCTTCCATGAGGAAATGAAGGATATGGACTTGTTGAGCCGATGGATTCATGAGTACCAAAGTTCTATCAACTCGGTCGTCGCAGATCTGTCACACCACGCCTTATCCTATTCACTCAGCGATTTCCCTCTACTTGATACCACATACGAGGGCCTCGACGATCTTGCAGCTACAGTCCAAAAAAAAGTTAGTTACATCAAGGGGGGCTACAACCATGCCATTGAGAATGCATATCCATGCTCCCCAATCCAGCGTGGAATTCTACTCAGCCAATCCAAAAATGGCGACTTGTACGCCCCTCGCTTCACTTGGAAGCTTTTTCCCAGCGAGAAATCTTGCATCGACGTTACACGGGTCCGAAATGCTTGGGCGAGCGTTTTTCATCGACACAATATTTTTCGGACCTTTTTCATTCGCGACACTGCTAATGATACGAGCTACTTTCAAGCAGTCACAGCTTCTTCACCTGAGAACATAACTATCCTACAATTTGATGGTGATGATGTGATGAGCTTTATTCGAGATCGTCAGGAGCGTATATTTTCAGATCAAAGAGCTCTCTGGAGCCTCATCATATGCCAGGATAATGCAGGCGATACATTCTGTGACTTGAGAATAAATCATGCTTTAGTTGATGGCACTTCTGTGTCTATTATCACGCATGAGGTCCAGTTGGCATATGCGGGAATACTCCCAGCAGGTGACGGCCCGCTCTACAGTGACTATATAAAATATCTCCAATCTATTCCAGCAGATGATATTATTGAGTATTGGAAAGGAAAGCTAGCTGGCATGACCCCGTCGGTTTTCCCACGAATTAGCGACACTGAGAACCCAGCCAGCAAACGAACATTACGCACCGTGAACAGCGAGATTGATGACGCCTCGCAGATCTACCAGTTCTGCTCCGAGTACGAATTTACCATCTCCAACATTTTGCAAGTTGCTTGGACCCTTGTTCTTCAGGCCTATACTGCTTCAGACTCTCTAAGCTTTGCATACGTCACCTCTGGACGAGATATCCCCGTCTCAGGCATCGAGGAAACTGTCGGTCCGTTTATCAACATTCTCATTTGCCACATTATGGCAAAGCCTGACATGCCGATACTGGACGTGTTACGAGCCAATCAAGAAAGCAACTTTGATGGCCTAAAATACCAAAACTGCTCACTTGCAGAAATACTTCACGCTATGTCTGCAAATGCGACCGAGCTTTTCAACTCTAGTCTATCAGTTCAGAGCAGGGCTTCTCGGCAAGACGCAAGCCATAAACTTCTTACCTTTTCCGTGATTGATTCCGAGGACCCAACAGAAGTAAGACCTCCTAATTCGTTTCTGAATGTTCCCTCTTAACTCGTGGTTTAGTACGACATCTCTATACACGCCCTTGTAGATAGAAACGGAATTTCCCTATCAATCGACTTTTGGCAGGACGAACGCGTCTCAGTAAGCCAGGCTGAAGGACTTCTGCGCACTCTCAAGGCAACGGTTATCAGTCTTGCAACAAATCACCATGCCACAGTCGGACAGGTGGATATCATCAGCCCTGAAGATCTACACCAGATAAGGCAATGGAATAAAGCACCAAAGGCCACGGAGAATTCTTGCGTCCATGATCTTGTGGAGCGGCATTTCCAACAGAGTCCTTCTTCCCTAGCAGTCCATGCCTGGGATGGGGACCTCACATACCAAGAGCTCGACCGCTTATCATCCAACCTGGCCAGCAAGCTAATTGAAATGGGAAGCCAACCAGACACCTTCATTCCGTTGCTGTTCGAGAAGTCCATGTGGACAGTGGTTTCAATGCTTGCAGTAATGAGGTCGGGTGCAGCCTTTGTCCTACTCGACGCAACCTCTCCGAAGCTTCGAATTGACGACATTTTGGCCGACACAGGGGCCAAAGTCATTCTCACATCCAAGGCAAACGAAGAAATGGCGAGGCGTCTACCAGTACATCCTATTTTAGTTGGGAAGGAGACCGCAGCAACTTGGCCAGCCAACACCACCCTCTCAACGACTGTACAGCCACACCATGCCGTGTATGCCGTGTTCACATCTGGATCGACAGGCAAGCCAAAAGGTGTCATTATCGAACATGCTTCTTTCTGTTCGACCATAGAGGCGAATAAAGGGCCCAAAGGTGTAGATGAACATACCCGGAATTTCCAATTCTCTTCCTATGCATTCGACGTGGGCATCGGCGATCACTTAATGACACTTAGCCAAGGTGGCTGTCTATGTATCCCATCCGAATCTCAGCTTGAAGATGTTGAAAAGGCAATTTGTGACCTGAATGCGAACTGGGCAGAGCTTACGCCTTCGGTTTCTAAACTGATCACTCCTTCGAATGTGCCATCACTTAAGACACTCAATTTGGGTGGCGAGCCCATGATTCGCTCAGATGTTGCCCGTTGGCAAGGCTTTGTCCGTTTAGTTAACGCATATGGCCCTGCGGAATGCTCACACAACTGTGCCATAAATCCTAACGTTTTAAACACGACTGATCCCAGAGATATTGGTGTTGGAACAGGTGGGGTGTGCTGGGTCGTGCATCCTGCCAATCATGATAGACTTATCCCTCCGGGGGCAATTGGGGAACTCCTTGTGCAAGGGCCAATCGTGGGGCGTGGCTACCTCGGGCGTCCAGAGGAGACTAGGAAATCCTTTGTCAACGTGCCCATCTGGGCGGAGCACATGCTACCGAACACATCGGCCCGATTCTACAAAACAGGAGACTTGGTGCGATACCTCCCAGGTGGATCCATCTTGTATCTGGGGAGGAAGGACACCCAGGTCAAGCTGCGAGGTCAACGTTTGGAGCTTGAAGAGGTAGAATTCCATGTTCGCCAGCTATACCCTCGCGAAGCAGACGTGGCCGTTGACTTAATCCGACCTGACTCTGGGAATTCGAAACCGATCCTAGCAGCGTTTATTGCCGAGACACTTCCATTTGCCACAGATCGCTTTGGAAATGTCGAGTTTGTTGAATCAACAATGCCATTCCAAGCTGCAGTCCGTGTGGCTCAAATGCGACTTGGGGAAGCACTGCCGCGTTTCATGGTGCCAACAATATTTCTTCCCGTAAGGCATATCCCTTTAAGTATCACAGGCAAGTTGAATAGAAAGCTGTTACAAGAAGCCTCGTCACACCTTTCACAAAAGCAGTTCGCTTCATACGCCAACATGCCGTTTTCAAGCAAGTCTGAAAGATCTGCAAATGAATTAGAGAAAGTACTTCAAAAATGCATCGCGCGGGTGCTAAACAAGAGCCTGGATGGTGTTAACCTGAACGACAACTTCTTCCATCTTGGGGGCGATTCAATCAGCGCCATGGGGCTCGTTTCTCAATGTCGTCAGCATGGCATTGCAGTGACGGTGGCCGACATATTCCGCCATAAGACAATTAGAGCATTGGCGCCCAACGTACACAGAAATGAAGCAGACAGCACTAACATCACGGAGGTGGTAGGAAAGTCATTCCCTCTCTCCCCGATTCAGCAATCATTCTTTGATCGAGTCTCTGAGGGGCGGTGTCGTTATAACTTGAGCTTCTTGGTGAAGGTTATACGACCAGTGGAAGCCATAGAAACGGCAATATCACTGGTTGTGGCAAGGCATAGCATGCTTTGTGCCAGATTCAAGAAGGAAAACGAAATTTGGGTACAAAAATTGACTAATGACATTGATGATTCGTTTAGCTATCGCCGGGTTACACTTTCTATGGCGGAGCTGAAGTCATACTTCGCAAAGAGCCAAGAGGATGTTGACTTTGAACATGGTCCTATACTTGTTGTGGATCATGTTACAGTCAATGATAACGAGTATCTTTTCCTCGTTGCGCCTCATCTCGTCGTTGATCTTGTCTCGTGGCGAATAGTCTTACGTGATCTCGAGACACTGCTATCAGGTGCCCCACTACCACCTCACCAACCCTTGTCATTTCAGGCCTGGTGCCGGTTGCAAAAGGAGCATGTCCAGATACAGCTCAAATCAGCAGATGCACCGATATTGCTGCCAAATACTGAAGCGTTCGAATCAAATATTGACCAATACTGGGGTCTTGCAGAAGGGTCCAACACGTATGGATGCATAGCCTCGGACGAGTTTACAGTCAGTTCGTATGCCACTCAGTTAATTCTAAGCGTTGCAAACGAGGCCTTTCAAACAAAGCCCCTTGAGATATTTCATGCGGCCATTCTTTCATCATTTGTCAAGACATTTCCCGATCGCAAGCCTCCTATCATATACCAAGAAGGCCATGGAAGAGAATCTTGGGATCCGGAATTGGATGTTTCGGAAACAGTGGGCTGGTTCACATCGATGTGGCCCGTACTTATTCACGCTACACCAGACACAAGCTTTATTGACGTGGTTCGAGATACAAAGGACATTCTACGACAGACTCAAGCCAATGGGCAAAGCCAGTTTGTTGCTCGTTATCTAGATTCCAACAGGCGGGACGAACTCAAGATCAATAAATCCATGGAGATTCTTCTCAACTACCATGGATCTTATAACGTCCTAGAGAGACCAGATTCTATCCTGCAAATGACATCTGAGATCGAGGATCTTCCAAATGAGGCCGATCCACAAATGACAAGAGCAGAACTTTTTGGCATCGAGATTTGGGTTGCCGAGGACAAGCTCCATTTTTACTTCAAGTATAGCCAACATTGCCTACGAAGACAAGCCATCCAGGCGTGGATATCGAACTGCAAGGTTCTTCTTGAAGCAGCGGCTAAAGAGCTTGCCGTCGCTTCCCGTCAGTATACAATAAGCGATTTCCCTCGGTTAGCTCTCACGGCTCCTGAACTCGCACAGTTCTTGGGTCGACTTTCGGACAGCTGCGTTGATCCGTCTCTGGTACAAGACGCTTATCCTTGCTCCCCAATGCAACAGGGTATTTTAATGAGCCAGGAAAGAGATGCAGGACTGTATGTCACAAAGACTCTTTGGAGGCTCTCGGCGCCAGATTCATCTGGACGGATCTGTTCAGATCATGTTCAGCAAGCATGGGAGCAGGTTGTCGTGAAGCATTCGGTCCTCCGCACCATCATCATTCCCAGCTCTTCTTACAAGCGATTCTACGATCAATTTGTCATTGAATCCGGAATTGGCGAACTGATAGTCATAGACACAAATGGCTCTCGAAAGGAAGTTGTTGGGCCTCTCCCATGGCACTTTACTATCAAGAGTGTATCCGAATCAGAAATTCACTGCGAGCTCGCGGTCAGCCATGCACTGCTCGATGGGATTTCCCTACGGGCCCTGGGGGTCGACTTCAGCCACGCGATTAATGGAAACCTTGACTCTCGCGAAGGCATGGACTATGGGTCTTACATTTCGTACTTGAACGCAGTGTCTCACCAGGATGTTATCGCATACTGGAAGGAATATCTTGGTGGTGCTGCGCCTACCCTGTTCCCAGTGTTGAGTCCGTGTCCCAGAGGTCAATTGAATTTCGCTACTTGCAGCATTGATGCCATTCATGTCCAGAAACTTTCTAGCGCGTTTGGCATAACATTTTCCAACGTGGTTCAAATAGCCTGGGCGATAATCTTGGGGTCCTATGCAGGATCGGATGATGTTTGCTTTGGCTATCTCGCATCTGGACGAGACATTCCGGTCCCGGGGATCGAAAACGGAATCGGTCTCTTCATCAACCTACTAGTCTGTCGCCTTCAGTTGGAGAAAGACCTTCCAGTTCTGTCCTTACTAGAACAGAACCAGCGTGATTTTGTTCAAAGCCTTGAGTACCAGCATTGCTCTTTAGCCGAGGTTCAGCATGAGTTGGGTCTTAAAAAACAGCCACTCTTCAATTCTATCATTTCTTATCAGGCTGCCTCCCAGAAGCAATCAGACTGTTCGGACTTCAAACGAAGTCAACCAGAATCTTATCTGGTAGAGACACTAGAAATAGATGACCCAACAGAGGTAAAGCCACAGCCTGTTCCCGGAATGAACTAAATGGGCCAGATACTAACAGCAACCAGTACGGAGTTGTCATCAACATAGATGCGAATAAGGATTGCGCTAATATCTCACTGTTATTCTGGGATTCGATCCTCGATTACCAACAAGGATCAGACCTATGTAATGTTCTGGAACGAATCATTCTGAATATCATCGATAATCCCTTCACCACTGTTGGGGACATCAATGTGCTGAGTGAGGCCGACTTTAACCTTCTCCGATCTTGGAATTGCCAAGTACCAACGACGGAAATGGTTTGTGTTCATGACATTATCCTTAACCAGTGTTTTGAGAGACCAGAATCCCCTGCCGTATGCGCTTGGGACGGCGATTTTACTTACTCCCAAGTTGAACAACTCTCTTCACAGCTTGCAGCTCAGCTTCGGGTTCTTGGAGTCGGACCTGACGTATTCGTCCCTCTGTTGTTCGAAAAGTCGAAATGGGTTGCAGTAGCGATATTGGCAGTTATGCGTGCGGGTGGTGCATTCGTCCTCCTCGATGTCTCCTACCCGGACGCCCGATTGCAGGAGATATGTCATATTTTGAGGTCCAGTCTTATCATTAGCTCATCCCTTGCCTCTGAACGAGCTTCTCGACTTGCAGACCAAATTCTTGTACCATCTCAAACGGAGGCTGAAGAGTGGAATACAAGGTCTCAAGCTTCTTTGCTCAGAGAAAATGCTCAGCCTAATCACGCAGCTTATGCTGTGTTCACCTCAGGTTCGACCGGGAAGCCCAAGGGCGTAGTCATTGAGCATAAGAACTACGCTACTAGTGCCCGGTCTCTGCAAAAGCGGCTCAAGGTTACGAATGAGTCGCGGGCATTTCAATTCGCATCACATGCCTTTGATGTCAGCGTCAGTGACTACCTGACAACCTTGATTGCAGGAGGCTGTGTTTGTGTCCCTTCCGAAAAAGAACGACTTGAAAACATCCCACAAGCAGTTAATAGTCTCAGGGCAAACTGGATACATATCACGCCATCTGTTGCCCAGATTGTCCACCCTTCTCAAATGGAGAGCATCAAGGTTCTAGTCTTGAGCGGCGAAGCCATTAAAGCAGATAATATCAGCACATGGAAAGATGCGGTCCATCTTATTAACGCCTACGGACCGGCTGAATGTTCCGTCGACTGCGCCGTCAATGATGACGTGTCCTCGAATCCGTCAAGCATTGGATACGGTAGCGCTGCAAATTGCTGGGTTACCGACAGGGACAATCCGAATCGCTTGCTGCCTATTGGAGTCACCGGAGAGCTTATTATTGAGGGCCCTACTGTAGGACGTGGTTATCTCCATGATGAAGATCAAACTCAACGGGCCTTCATCGAAAGTCCAGGCTGGCTACAGCGTTTGAGAGACAATAACTCGTCTTTGCACAGAGTATACAGAACTGGAGATCTAGTGCAGTATTTGCCCAATGGCTCCTTGAAGTACATCGGACGCCGTGACAACCAGATTAAGATCTACGGTCAGCGCATCGAGCTGGAGGAAGTGGAACATCATCTCGGACAGTTGTTCCCAGGTTCCCCAAAGGTAGCTGTGGAGCTCCTTCAGCGACCTCAGCTCTCAAGCCAGCAGGCATTGACTGCTTTTATACAATGGGAAGGAACATGCGCCAACGAACAAGAACTGCTGTGTCCGGTACCTGACAAAGAATTTCTTACTGCTGTTGAGAGCGTCAGATTGCAACTGCGCCAGCTTGTTCCTTCCCATACCATACCAGCCATATTTGTTGCCGTCACCCATGTTCCTTTGACACGATCAGGCAAAGTAGATCGACTGCAACTCCGGAACCAAGCCTCCAAAATTGCATGGAATGGGTCTAGTCAAAATAACAGCGGGCTTGACCGGAAACGATTGAGCGAGCAAGAGCGAAGCATACAAAAAATCTGCGCCGAGGTTCTGAATGTTGACCCAGACACAATCAACATGGAGAATGACTTCTTTCAGCTCGGTGGAGATTCTATTGGTGCCATGAAGCTTGTTTCACGAGCTCGCCAACAGGGATTATTCATTACTATAAGCGACGTATTTATAACGCCCCAGTTATCAGGTCTTGTGAGAAACTTTCAGAATGGATCGTCTCTTGCCACTGCCTCGACCGTGTCCACCCAGCAGCTTTCTAGCCAATCTGAAGATGATTATTTTGGACGCTTGGACTGGACTAACTTGGCATTTCAACGAGACACCGTCGTTGACATACTTCCTACAACGGAAGTGCAAGCATTCTCTACCTCACGACCGCAGAATTACTGGTTCTTGGAAATTTCAGGGTCTGTGGATAGTAATCGATTGAGTGAAGCATGTACAGAGCTGGTGAAGAGGCACTCAATCCTTCGAACAGTCTTTGTTTCGCAACCCGATGGCATCCTCCAAGTAGTATTGCGCAAACTATCTCCGACCATTATCAAGCACCATGTTAGTGGGCAGGATTTACAGGGAAGTGCCGAAGCGTATTGTCGTCAGGATTGCACCTCTCAAATTCTTTACGGGGAACCACCATTGGCCTTTACACTTTTGAGTCAGAATCCACGCCATCTTCTTATCATACGTCTCTCTCATGCGCAGTATGATGGCCTATCAATTCCAAAGTTAATGGCAAGCCTCCTCGATCTATACCACCAACAGTCGAGCCCCTCCATCCACGCGGATTTTGCCATGTTCAGCCGTCATTGTGCCCGGAGTTGCAGCTCGGAGGCACTCAAATTCTGGACGATATTACTAAAGGGTGCATCCATGACTCGCCTGTTTAGTCAAATTCAAAGACCGAAGGGACTCCATGATACTGAGCAGTCTTCCTTGGTCGAATCAACAGCATATGTACCCCTTCCAGACCCACCGCCAGGTATTACATTGGCAACTGTGGTCAAGACAGCCTGGGCCTTAGCGCAAGCTAAACTATTACAAGAAAATGACATTGTCTTTGGTCAATTGGTTAGCGGCAGAAGCTCGGGCGTCTCGGAGTTCGAGGATGTAATCGGGCCCTGCATCAACATGATTCCCGTTCGCATGCAGGTCTCCTCACAAGAAGCGGCTATCGACCTGCTAAGAAAGGTTCAGGCACAGCACGTTCAAAGTATGCCCTTTGAAAATGTAAATCTGAAGACAATTGTCAAAGATTGCACGACATGGGCACCAGGTACTGACTTTGGCTCGATCGTTCATCACCGGTATACCGAAGATCAAGTTACATTTCAATCACATGAGCTGTCTTGCAGGATCGATGCATGGTCACCTGTTTCCTTACCCGATATGAATTTATGGGTGTCTACTATAGCTCAAGGAAACAAGCTCAAGATTGAAATGTTTTGTCGCAGTGAGCTTGCCTCAAAGGCTCAAATTAATGAGTTGCTGGAAGAGATGATGTCGGAGTTACGAACATGTTGCAGGAATCGTACAACTTGAGTTAGGTTATGTAGCTAAATATTTATTTCTATGTTTTTATGAAAGCTGTTTACTATAGGGATCTACATTGACGATACTCTGCACGGGGCATTTTTGGTGGTTGGTGCCGCCTGCAACTATACCAAGAATTACAGGGCCGAGAGACCTTTTGTTCGGCCAGGCAATAATTTGCTGTTTCCCGTCATTCTACAAGGCCTTGAAGTCTAAGTCTTTCAAGCTGCCGAGTAGGATAATCCAGATCCAGAATATGCCCTAATAATAGTTGAGCATGGCAATGAAATTTCCATAAACGGCCACGGCACTTGGAGGGAGCTAGCACTGATTTAAAAAGAGAAGGATGTATTATTTAATGTCAATACATCGCGCAAATACTAGCGGCAATTGACAAGACAATGCGCGATTAGAAAACCGAAGGTTGACACAATCCTCAACCAAGCATGGTCAGAATATGGGAGGATACGCCATCAAGATGAAACCAGACACAAGCCAAGACACATGGCAGGATTGATCAAGTGACAATGAGATAGCCAGGCAAGGACTCAAGTGAGGCCAGCTCCAAGTAGGTGGCAAGGTTGGCATGAAAACGACAAGTCATAAAGTGACAACTAATTAATGAGTGACAAATAAGCGATAGTTGGGCAGGAATATACAACCAAATGGCAACACGTCAACAGTTGGCGATTTGGTTATGCTTATAACGGAATTCAATGGAATACAGGTTTTGAAATAAGTAGAAAAGAAAGCCTCAATCAGGCTTATGAATCACAAGTCAAGGTGAGAGCGAATTAGAAGTCACGCTTAATTAAACACTACATATTCTATATCCAAGCTGGAGCTCGAGATTTGGACATTTCTTGCATTGGTACAAGCCGGTTTCCCTCCAGTTTTACTAGAATCTCCCTGGCAGCCTTTTCTAGCTCATTATTCGAGCCAAGTCCCCCTCCTGCCATAATACGAGCTTCGTTCCCAAGGACAACAAGAGTAGCCAAAGATGAGTCTTTAAGGCCACGTATCACTGTGTGATCATTTCTACGGCCGATGCGGCTCTCAGTGGCCATTGTCAAGGCCAACAAGCCAGCCGCGAGCACAAACTCGACCGCAATAAACGATATCCATTCCCAAGTAATGCGAACATAAGATTCCATGTTCCAAGCCTGTCCTCTGATAGTAAATGAATTCTGCATAAAATGTTTGTCACCGTTGCGCAGCCTATTTAAATCAATGGGTCAGTATCCGAGTCAATATCAAGAGGGATTTTAATCTAATCTTACAGTGATGATATAGATGTAGCAACATTGTTGAATATATTAGTGAATTTCAAATGGCGCTCACTCAGCTTTCTCAAGTTTTGAGAGGCAAAGAGGATGTCGGCCAGGTCCAAAAGAAAGTCTCCGTCGTTTGAATATAATTGCGAGTCGCTATAATTGCCACCGGCGTATCTCATGATCCACGAGCCGCTGAGCTTGGATTGTATTCTCTCACCAATTTGCCCCATAGAGGCATAGCCAACGCTATAGATCTCGTCTTCAGGTATTTCTTGAATGATGCGAGAGTCATTCGCAGAGGCTGGGAGGTAAAGCCGATTCGGGTCCTTTCTATGAAACCAACACCCCGTGACGGAATTATACATCGACGCGGTGCAATTCAAATCCAAATAGGCCTCTTTCGTTTGCACAACAGGCTTGGAATGCGAGCTAACTAAATTAGTTTTCTCGACGCCCTTTTGGACCTTTGAATCAAAAGATTGCACGCAAAAGTGAAACAGAATTTCTTGGGCTTCGTGTAAAAATCCTCCGTCCATAGTGAGAACTTGCTCTAGCTCCGTTGTGGTGTTACCAAGTTCAAAACCCTTTGGGAGTAATGGAGTGGTGTATATCGATACCAGTGATATTATCCTTGTCCGCAATAGATCCGTATTATTCTCGAATGCAATGGATCTGCTCCCATTTAGCATATCTGTGGATAAGAGGAGATTGTTTTGGTGGAAAAGTGGACGAAGGCCTGGGAGAGATATACTCCATGTCTTCTTTCCTGCAACCAGGATTGGTGCCCTGAGGTCTCGCACGTCGGGTTGCGACAAGTTCACACGCGCAATCTCATTCACTTGTAGATGAGAAGATATGTTTGCCATCTTCACACACACACCAAGAGATTTAGACTGATCAAAAGTACAGTTTCCAGTTGAACAGGAGACTCCACTTGGCGCTAATGGAGAGACATAATCTGTGTTATCCAATGCTGTAGCAAGTGTCATGCCCAACATCGCTGCACTATAAACGTCGTCGGTAGCGTTGATATTTCGGACGGCCCAAGTCGCGGCTTCACCAGAGGTGGTGGCATTCCGTAAAGGATATCCAATCGCAAGTTGTGTGACAGGAGAGGTCAAGGTGCTTATTATCATAAGAAATGCTCCCAGAGAAATAAAATGACGATGTTGGATTTTCCAAAGCAATGCCAGAGGACCCCATATTCCGCTGCTGGCCTGGCTGAAGAGCTGGAAATCGGATAACGGCCTCTCTGCAAGGAACCAAGTCCACTTTGTCTGGCTTATTGCTGTAGAAACAGGTAACATGAAGCCAGCCTGTGCCAATAATGTGAAGAAGGCAAGAAATGAATTCAATGTGATTCCCCAGGGCCAATCTGGCAAACTGCGCTCATCATAGACGGAGAGAACAACAACAATTACTATAACCGACGAGGTTACAAGTTAATCAACAGGATCTTTTGCGTATGTTGGGTTTTGGGCATACCAATAAATGATACAAGACTAAACAGGATTGCTGTTAGTTCAAGAATCCACAATCTCCACTGCGGCTGAGCAACTGAGGGCGGACAACTTGGCAGAGGATTGCTGTTGATATCTACCCGGTCCGTGGTGGAGGATGAGGCAGAGTAAGAGTGCCATTGTGCTTGTTCAGCAGGGCGTGGGGGTTCAGAAGTGGAATTCACGTGTCGTACTGTATGGTCTGGTCTTCTCCCATATGCGACAGCGTTTAGGTAGGAGGGTGGTCCGTCGGAGCTTTGTGTGGGCTCCATATCTATGAACGATTGGTTGAGATAGTCTCTCACTTGTCGCTAATAAATTTGAAGGTTTGGAAATAAAATGCAATCGCAAATTAAAAAATAAAATAACTTTTGGAAAGAAACGCTGAAATGAAAATTCAGCGGGGGTGTGTGCTTGGCTATGTAATGTAGCTAGTGAGCAGAGAGGCTGAAACGACGAAGTGGACAAAGCTCATGTGGGCAATCCTCGTTGGTTGATGAGTGCACCAAAAAGCAAAGACCTGGATGGTGAATTATGGTTAAAAGAAAGCGGCAAGGTCTAAACTCACATTGGCTGTTTATTTCTGGGTAAATCGGGAGGCGGATTTCCGATGCATGTTGGTTGTGGGCACACACTAAGACGCGGACTTGAGATGCATGTTGGTTGTGTAGGAAATGCAAGCGGCAAGGCGTGGGTTTCAATTGGATGCTATTCTTAGACCGCCCCACAGTCGTGGAGCAAAAGATGGGACCTAGTTATTAGTATCTCTCATTACATTCCGTAGGTTCATGTGTATTCTGAGTATTAAACATTGTCCATTTATTCATATAAGTGTCTTCGCTCAGGTCAGTTCCATCCTGAGTAGGAAGTCCTGCCATAATAGACCTCTGAAAAAATGGGTCAGGTTTAAGGGTGGGGTACACGTGGTGGGTTGAGCTGGCCCACCTAAATGCGGGCCCTCTAAGGGTGAAGTGAAACAAGCAGGGATTTTGCAAGCCTACGCGTACGGCCAAATTCTCCAAGAGTGGGCGGAAAGCTATGGCTGAAGTCGTGGTTTGCGTAAGTTGCCATGCAGTTGGTTCTTACCGCGTAGTGATTACCACAGTTAGGCGACTCATTTAAAGGCGGCTTTGCATGTCATTGGGTAGCGCAAAGCGGCTCGTCAACCAGAACGCCGATCGAATGCGCGCTCCGACTCAGGCACCCACCTTCAAACCCAACACGGTCTGACCTCTAAATTTCTCAAATACTGCAATTTCAACCCATTTCATTCATAGCTTGAGCTCGGTAACATGGAGATAGGTTTTAACGGTTAGTTATTCACAAGAACCATTGCTCTTTATTTTTTATCTCAAATGAGGGAGGGGCATGAAACGCACCCATAATCCTCAGCCGAGCTCCAGCTGATGAAACCATCATGGATTGGAATACTGGCCCAAAGCCGATTGGGGCTATAGTCTCAGAGATACCCCTATATCACAGCTAACTTTCAAATTTCTTCATTCGGTGTTTAATTTATTATGTAGGCTTTGTGAAAGGTTGAGGAAACCCCACAAAAAAGTCGGTTTGAGCGGAGGTTGGGTTTAGGGTAAGTCGGAGCCTCTCAAGGTGCAAGACAGCAAATTTTAGATAACAAAACAACGGCGGCATCGCCTGCGGTCTAATGAATAAAAAAAAAAACACTGGTGTAAAATAATTCGATCAAACCGTTCCTCAACAAGGAACTCTTAAAATCGGTCGACCATCAGGCTTTTAGCGCCAAAACTGGTGCTGCGACGAGATGACTGACGCAAGGGCCAACTGCACAGGTCTCTCCCGTTCATGCGATACACGTTCCTCCCCAACACATTGTGTTATTCGCTTTTTTCAACCACGCCACGGCCAATAGCCATGCCCTTCATCCTGACGCTTCAAGTCGAAGACATAAACGGTCAATGACCGGATTAGGCGATAGAAGCATGAGGCTTGAGAGGTAGGAACTTTATCCGCTAACAAATTCTAGGTGGTGAGTCTCGCCCAAGGGGGCTTATAAGGGCGGCGCCACCAAGTGGCACACTAGCCAAGGTGATCGAGATTGAAACGAAGGGCTACGCAAACGTCCTGGAAAATTAAACAAGCAACGCTTGGATGGTCGAAAAGATGGCTAGCATTGATAAACTTTCAAGGTGCATCCTGGGCTTTGGGTGTCGATTTACCCTCATGGTCCAAAGGAGATCGTCTTTACTTATCCTCTAGAAGGGTTTATTGAGCTTTACATGTTTAGTAGCTTTTTTCGCATTAGCTTGCTCGGCTGAACCTTATATGCATTGGCTGGCATCTTACTTGACACATAGAATTGTTGGTTTAGGATATATAATGGACAGAGGTAAATAGCAATTTGCAGGATGGATAACCAATCCACTAACTTACAAGAATTAATTCGACATTCTGTCATAAGCTCTTAAAGCATGCACTGCAATATTAGCAAGACTGGCCCATTTTGCTTTTACTGACTCGACCCGGAATTTGACTTATCCACAAATACTTGCTGAAAATGTTATCAAAGCTGAGGGGCCAAACTTCGCATTAAGCTCTGTAGGGTGCCAGTGCTCCGCATGTTAGGATTTTGATAGACCCTCGCAAAAGTAAAATAACATGATTCGTGTTGAACGGATCGGACCTATGCGCAAGGGCGGGTGTTTTGGTGGTTGTTGAGGTTTGTGGCTGGCTGAATGACTAGCGCAACGCCACCATAGAGCTTCATTGAGCTATAAAACCACATCTTGACCGCTCCCCATTTCAGGGAAGAACAATTCTCTTTTGCTTTTCATTTCATGAACTTGGTGTGGACAATCCATCTGGTGTGAGTGTGGTCAAGAATTCCCCAATACGCGCTAGTGGTTGCGACAATGTTGCCGCCGAACCCTGCTCTTCTTGGCGTCTTTGCAGGCATCGTGTCCACTGCCGCAGGCTTCTCTTCAAACAAGCCTGGCGGTTATTATCGCTACCCTTTTAACGCTCCCTATGATCAATCATTTAGTGAGGGTGAGTAACTGTGCCTTGGATTGCTCCCGAGAGGATGCTGACTTCCAGGAATGCAGGCTATTCAGTGCTCAAGCACATTGGCGCGGCCGGCCCATACTCTAACCGCCAATCATATGGTATTGGCCGAGACCCCCCAGATGGCTGCGAGGTAGACCAAGTCATCATGCTCAGGCGTCATGGTGAGCGATGGCCAGATGCAGATGTGGCTTGCAAATTCAATCAATCCCTCCATAAGATATACACTGCAAAACCTACCACTGGCAAGTGGACTGATGACTTGGAATTTCTCAACCGCTGGAAGTCCTTTATCCCTATTGCGGGCATTATGGGACTGGAAACCTACAATGGGCCATACTCTGGACTGCTTACGAGCTATAAGCATGGTGCAGAGTATGGTGTCCGCTATGGGCACCTTTGGGACCCCAACACAAAGGCTACCATCCCCATGTTCTCGAGCGGATATGAACGCGTCCTTATGACGGCGCGCAAATTCGGTATGTTATTCTAGAGCTCCACATGTGTCAGTACTAAAACTTCCCCCAGGAGAGGGCTTTTTTGGCTGGAATTATACCGATGTAGTTGCCATGAACATCATCTCAGAAGAGCTCCGTGGTGGAAAACACAGTGGAGCAAACAGTTTAACGCCAGGGTGCTTAAGCTACGAGAAACATACTACCTGCGACAAATTAGCCAAATTGAAGCATGATCAACCCCAATTCCAAGAAGCTGCACAGAGACTTAACTCTCAGGTTGCGGGCCTCCGTCTTAAATCTAAAGACATTTTCCATCTTATGGAGATGGCTGCATTTGAGCTAAATGTTCGCGGCTACTCAGACTGGATCAACGTTTTTACTTTGGATGAGTGGGTTGCGTTTGGCTATACCGAAGATCTAAAATACTACTATTGCCATGGGCCAGGAAACGATACCATGAGGGCCATTGGCTCAGTCTTTGCGAACGCTAGCTTGGCTCTTTTGAATGAGGGACCTAAGAAAGCGGGTAAAATGTTCTTTAACTTGTGGGTCACAACGAAACTACTTTTTAACTAAACTGACATTGATCTAGTGCGCACGAAATAAACATCACGCCGGTCTTGGCTGCTTTGGGAATCTCCAGCCCTAAAGAGCACCTCCCTCTGGATCATATTCCTTTCCCTAATGAGTACAGTACCGCCAACATTGTTCCCATGGGCGCCCACCTTACCATTGAGCGTCTGCGCTGCAAGGCTTCTGCTCTCTCAAAGGAGGGGGACATTTTTGTACGTCAGGTCCTCAACGAGGCTGTTGTTCCGTATGGAAAATGCCAGCATGGACCTGGTTTCTCATGCCCGTTGGAAAAGTACACCAAGCTGGTGTCTAAATCCCTTCCCAGCTTTATCAAAACCTGCGGTTATAACTCAAGTGTCCCGCAGCACCTTAGCTTCTGGTGGGATTACCATACGAGTAATACCTATAATCATGAAACTCAAAAGGAAATTCCGTTCCAGGAAGGAAAGATTAAGCCTGATGGTACGAGTGTTGACGATGATGATACACATAGTAAGATACTAAAGTGTCCTAAAACACATGATAAACCAAATCACAAGTATGGAGATGTTGATACGCAGGAAATAATTATTTAACTTTTATATATGGGGTGACGTTGAGAGTCACTAAGATAAAGACAGCCCAATTTATCATATAACTCATTCAGTGCGCTCTCATGGATATCGAACAGCCCTATAAACAAGGGGTCAATAATTACGATGACAATATCTTCATTCACCGAGACTGTCCAAATGCCTCACCCAAAACTTCATCAGTTGCTGTGATTCTTATTGTCAGTCACTCAATTCGTAAATATGCCTTGAAGAAGCAAGGGAGGGATGAGGTTCTTTGTAAGCTCTCTCATGTGGCCACAATGCCGCTTAATGCTACCCAATTAGATCTTAAAGACGGATTTAGTGTGCGCTGACGTGACATTCGGTTACAATACCAATCCAACAAAACAATGGGTTTAGTGTGATTTCGGTTGTCCCGAACCGGTGGCGAACTAACTGGTCGACACATAGATGCCGCATTCAGACGAGGGCTTGATCCCTGGTGTTACTAACAATCATGCACCATCGAGGATTTTGTGGGGGTGGTGAATTTGCCGCTTTGAGGAAATTAAATGCGGGGGTGGGCAATTGGCCGGTGATGGGTTGCCATCAACATACTACCCATGTTTTAGACTTCCAAAGACTCGAAATCTTTACCCCGCACTTTCACATGACCTTCCTGAGTTTGAACTACCAAACCTGTTCTCCGATTTGACTTGCATTGAGTTCTTGATTTGTTTGACTTGAAGGCGATGGACACAGACGTGTTGCTCGATGAGGGTAGTGATCTCTCTGCAATCTTCGCACAAGCGGGTAGGTTGATAATTCCTCCAATAGCCTGTTTTGCATTTCTATTCCGTTGGCCAGAAATCATGTCAGATAGTTTTGGTGCCTCGCCGTGATTCTTTACAAACAATTTCCAGCTACTCGGAATCTTGAGCTTGACGTTGGGTTGGGGATTAGTAACTCGCTAAAGTTACAATATGTCATTGACACCTTTGATGAATCAGATATGGGCCTTGTCCATGAACTAATCATTCACTTCAAAGGAATTGACCTAAGAGAGCTATTCTATGAATAGCTTCTTATCCGGTGAGAGATCGTCAGGGAGGGCTACGGTACTTGAGCGCAAATATTAGAATCGTGTCTATAGATAACATTGAACGTATTTAAAGTCAAATCGTAAGTTAACTTGCTTCGTAACCTAGCTTGAACACGAAAGTAGTCAAAAGATGAGGTCAAATGGGCCTGAGTCTGATTACCAAAGAAATACTGTCAACTTCGGCGCAGCCTCCATCTAGGTGTTGCCACTTTCAATACCGACCGCGGTCATAGGCAGATCAGAGCCCTTGCCGACACGGAGCTTACCAGCACATGCGACATAGTAGAACATCCCGGTCATGCTGGCGGCTTTGACCGACCTCCGTAAGGCCGGCCCGATGACCGGAATAACACGCATCACAATTGACGTAACAGTTTTATCAGTAAGACCACGATCGGTCCCAAAATGCCACACTGAATAACGCAACGTACTGGGTTATTAATTTATTGACTACAGGGCTTGTCAGACCCGGAGAAAACCCCACTGGCGCCGCTGATTGCGCTTTCAAAACCGGAGAAAATGCCTCCCCCTCAACCTTAGTGTGGAAAAAAGCCGACTGCAAGCCACAAGGTAACTGATTCACCTATCCCCACTGCCAGCAAGCTAATATTATAATACCCACAGGCATAAGACAAAGCAAGCATTATAATCCTCAGCTTCAGACCTACCAACTCTTGATTTACATTCGCCATTGTCATTACAAATATCTACCTTGTTTTGATTCCGACCTTCACACCTACCAGCACGTTGAAAACCATTTTTACCTGTGTTAAAAACAACCATGGCGATTTGGCAACTTCTAAACTTCTCACCATTATTTGCGCTAGCCTCGCTATCGGCGACTTTTGCAGCGTACTGGTTCTGTTGGATTGTATATGCGCAATATTTCCATCCTCTGCGAGGGATTCCAGGCCCTTTTTTGGCCTCCATCAGCCGCACATGGATTTCAATGCAACTGTACAAAGGCTCAATGGAAAAGGTTCAGAGGGCTCTCCATGCTAAATATGGGCCCCTCATTCGAATCGCTCCAAACGAGATTGCTTGTGCAAGTCCAGATGCTATCAGAATTATTTACCCCGTCGGGGCGCCTTTGGAGAAGACCGACTTTTATCCCGTGTGGGGCAACAAATCGTTCAGCAAATATCCGGACCATTTTAGTGGCACGAATGAAAAAGTACACGCCGCACGGAGGCGTATAGTTAATAACGTGTACAGTCTTTCTAACGTCTTGAAGTCGGAATGCTACATTGATAAATGCTCCCAGTTGTTGATGGAACGACTTGGTCAGTTTGCCGATGCGTATGAGGTGGTTGATCTAGGTACTTGGCTGCAGATGTAAGTAGTGGCTGCGTTGTGCCCATAGCAATACTCTTCCCATCATTGATCCCACTGATACAATATAACAGGTATGCTTTCGATGTTATTGGCGAACTATATTTTGGAGACATGTTTGGCTTTTTGAGCGACAAACATGATTACGGCACTTTTATTGCCTCTTTGGACACCTTGGTACCTCCGTTATGCCATGTAGCGGTGGCTCCGACGTACGCTCGCCCTTTCATCTTAGGCTCATCAATTCTCATCCCCGCTGTTCGAAAGGCCTTGGACGCAGTGAAAAATATCGCCCAGGCCGCAAGGACGTGTGTAACCAAACGATGTGAAGACATTGCTGCAGGGGTTCAGCCGCGGTCTGATTTGCTGCAACAGCTTCTCGACATACGTCAGAACAAATCCGAGAGGTTTGACTTTGATATACCCGAAATTCAGCAAGAAGCATATGTAGCTATGTAAGTCTAATACAATGCAGACTAACTACTGACATATGAGAAGCTGACCAGGTTATGGCCAGATTCGCTGGGTCTGATACCACAGCCATTGCTCTACGGGCGGTATTCTATTACCTATTGAAGAACCGTGACATCTACAGTGAGTTGATGATTGAGCTTGATACTGCTGCATATTCTGGCAGATTAAGTACACCAGTGAAGTATTCAGAGGCTATCAAACTCCCTTTGCTATGCGCATGTATCAAGGAGGCTATGAGGCTGCATCCAAGCGTCGGGCTGACAATGCCACGAATTTCACCTTGTGATGGGTTGAACCTATGTGGGCAATATATTCCTGCTGGTTATCGAGTGGGAATCAATCCAGCCGTGGCCCAGCGTGACACATCAGTGTTTGGAGCGGATGCTAATGCCTACAGGCCAAGAAGGTGGTTGGAAGATAATAATGTGGTTATGGATCGATCCATGATTCCATTTGGCGCAGGGACGAGAACCTGTATTGGGAAAAATGTGAGTAACAGAAATTACATAACTATATATAACCCAATTTTGACCTTTTGAATTTCAGATTTCACTCAGCGAGCTTCATAAGCTCATACCGCAACTACTAAGAACATTTTTATTCGAGTTTGAGACACCTAGTCTCGAAGTCAAGACTCACAATAACTGGTTCAATAAGCAAACCGGCTTAAGAGTGGTAGTAAAAAGGAGATAGTGTGCTATGGAGTAAAGGCAAGGACCGTAGCCCGGCCCAATAGATGACTTGGATTCATTAGGCCGTACTTGAAGATCTACATGCCGGACCCGAAGTCGGTTGTGTTTACTGGCTACTCTGTACCCCACCTAGGTCGGATCAATAGGAAGAAGGCCCTGGGCGACTGACTGCATCTCGAAATGATCACTGTGATCACCCCGACCAAAAGCTCTCACTTTCTCACAGTCACACAAGGTGCCAAGTCCTATAACTTGTTCCATTTGATTATTTTAGGGAACCTGAAGAGTAGAGAGTTATATAATATCACATGAGACTATCCGGCAGCGTACATCATTGGAGTGCGTAGGTCGCAATTGAGAGTTGAAAGTGAAAAGGAATGGTTCCAGGTGTTTGTGAAAGAACAAGTGCAAGATGAACTTCCCATGAACCATTTCAGACAACAAGGCATACTCTGCCGACGTCGATCAAGGAAATGATTCCAGCGTTGTGGTTTGTGACAACATAATCAGGTGGGTGGGTGGTGGGGCGGGAACGAGACCACGAGCGCGACCGCAAGCGTACCCGCCAGTTTGAGCAACAAGTAATAAGCAGAACAATTAAATCCGACAAAACATTGATTGTAACCCTGTATGCATCCGAAGAGATGAAATTTGCTATAGTCCAAGTGGCAGCTTAAATATGAAGATAGCGTCGGAAAAGGAAAGGAGCCAGACCCCAATTGAGTGACAGACAATCCCGATTTCTCCCATGTGACAATAATTTTGCTTCACAATAAGCCTAAATCGGTGCTTTATTTGTCTCTTATTTCTCACTAGTGAGAGATACACCACAATGACTGCCCTTGCCCTCCTAAAAGCCCACTTGCTTCGGTACAAAATATTGACAACATGAAATATCCGCGTCACGAACTGAAGTAACCAATAAATTCCACCAGGCCAAAATAGTACGTAAAGCGATTACTGGTAGCTGGCGCGGTAGGTGTCCCAGTAACTGTACATGCGAGTCTGCTGGCCAGTGGTGAAGCCAGTGAAGCAATCACTAATTACAAAGTTAGTCTCAAATCTTCGGGCGCAATCAAGTTTACTCACTCGTCGGAGTAGTCCATGTAGTTGGTAACGGGGTCGGTTCCTGCAATAGTGGGGCATGTGTCGCGGCCAATTTCGCATCCGTAAGCCTCCTCAGACTCGGCTGGGGTATCCGCAACGTAGTCTCCGTTTCCGCTGCAAGAATAACCCTCAAAGGTATGGTACACTGTGGACCTTGTAAGCTTGCGAACTTCAAAGCTATGTCAACCGGGGATTTGGAAACAACTTACGGCCGAGCCAGTGGCCAATCTCATGGGTAGCGGTGTGGCCCAGGTTGTAGTCTGTCTGACTACCTCCAGGGACGGTGCTAGAGCGAATGACAACACCGTCGTAGTAGAAGTTGTTTGATCCAGTGGTAACGGTGGTGGGGAAGTAGGCATAGCCAAGATATTGAGTTCCTGGCAGAAAGTAGACGTTGAGATCTGCGTAAGTGCCCTTGCGGAGCGCTTTCTTCATAGCCAGCTCAGAGCGATCATTGGCATAGTTTGAGTTGATCGTCCAGTCCGCGCCGGCCTGAACGAACGAGATGCCGTGAGGGGCGTAAGCGTCATTCATAACACTCAGCTGCGAGTTCAAGGTAGCTTGGGTAAGGTAGCCTCCGCTAACAGAGCTCGATGTTGCGAGAACATGCCAGTATACATTGATAGAGATGTCGGCTCTCTTGGTGAGATTTCCGTTGGCGGCTGCTTCCGCTTCGTTAAGCATGAAAGTATGGGCAACCTCAGTTTGCTCCTCCGTAGGGGCCGGCGTTCCGCAAGTGCGCCGAGCAGCTACGCTGGAGGCTGCCAGGAGGCTGGTAAACAGAGAGATTTTGAACAACATGGTTTCAAGCCTATTGGTGCTAACAAGAAGGTCTCGGATCGGAAGGATGCTGAGAGATAGAGGCTGTGGCAATGCTGTCTCAATAATCTCAAAGACGCCGTTCTGGTGGCAGTTTTATATTTAATTCCTCTTAATGGCGAGTTGTTGTGTTGCCTGATGTATACAGTATAACCTTCCTATCTGAGGCATATGGGATATGGGTTGGGATTTTTTGAAAAGCACAATCAAGGGCAATTACTCTAACAAGGCAGTTGACGATAGGCAATGCATAATTGCAAGTGTCCTCAATCATGCTCGAAGGTGACCTGCCTTGTTCATGAAGGCGCATGCAATTAAACCACTTGTGTTGCTCCATCCTCAAAATCCCGAGTGGTCAAGAGTACGAGGTCATTGGAAATGGACAGAGACTTTTGTTATTATCGCAAATGCCAAGACGGCCCCAATGTCTCAGGTTGGAGTTCTTGCGCGGAAAGTTGACCTAAATGGGGTTAACCGACCCGGTTTTTTCTTTGCCTTGTCGCTTAGCATTAAAGCGGATCCTACACAGCAAGCTTGATTTTTGTGTTCTTATCATACCTGCCATATGGGGAAGTTGAATGCCGGTGACCGATTTCCGTATTACCGCACTGGTAGACATCTCTGCCCACACATGCATCTCTGCATACCATCTTCTACTTGCCGATTCTAGCGTACCGACGGCAGTACAGGCCATACTACCTTCCCTAACCTACCCATGTCATTAATAGGGCAACTTTCGACCATCCAACCCCGCAGGCAATTGGGGCCATGCTCTTGTCATGATCGGCTTTAAGACCCACTTGAGTTAGATATGCCACCAATCAATTCCCACCTGGCACACTTATTTCCAGGTACGTTGACAGGGGAAAAGCGGCTTTTAAGCTTACTCATTAAAGCAACACGGCAACCCATGAGCCTCTTAACAAGCTTAGCTTAACGTTGTCCGTGCGATGGCGAACAAAAGTACCTGTGCGTATTTTGCAACCTAAAGATAGGTGTTGGGGTTGGATAGACGAGTTTGGCAAGTGGCTCACGCGAGACGGATTTGTAGGTCAATCGGTCGTCGAAGGCGGATTTGACGAGGTTTCTCGACGTAGTCGTCGGACTGGGGATTCTCGTTGTCATTGGGGCACGGGACTTTGATCTCCATTTTGGATATGTAAGACGTGAGCGTGGTTACGATCACTGCAGAGGTGATGCGGCTGTTGTTAGCGACTGTATGTAAGCCTGTTGAGTCATTGAAATACTGGTTGTCGACACTGTTGACTATGAAGATGATTTCCTTAGAGAGCACATTCTTAGAGGCTTACGCTCAGGCTGGCAGGATAGTATGGCGGCTGCTCCAGTTAACTATATTTGTCGACAGTAAAATATCAGTGATTACATGGTTTATTTCAGTATCCTCTGCTCCAGTGCTATCCTTCAGCCAATGGACAATTAGCTTAATGCTTAAAGTATAATCATTTGACTTTTATAATAGCCCTGTGAATAGGTTTCTCGCAATACTTTAGACCGTGGCATTTACGCTGCTGGCTGGTTTATGCAAGGCACTATTCTGCATCAATATACAACTTCGCTCTGGGGTTCTGGTACTAGCATGACCATCTGTGTTTTGTATAAGATGCTCTTTTGTGGGTTCTTCAGAGGATCGCGAGTCCACACTGGATTTTTTTTGAAGTGAGATACGGATTGCTAACAGTAATTAGATTCAGCTTTATCTCTACCCCTGTTCTGGGCATTGTGGTGTGCCGCCGCGGCCCAGGAAAGGGAAAATATGTCAAAGCTGTTGATGTTTCGGGTGAACGGGCTTGTTACTTACCACAGCCGAGTACGACTGTTCCAACTGGGCGCCAAAGTCTAAGAAAGACGAGTAGGAAATCAATAGCTCATAATGAGTAGCAAATCTCCACGAAACAACAAATTAAAAAAAAGAAAAATCAATTTTACACTATGAATCCATCATGCCTTCGTTACATTGACATACATCACTTCATATTCTCGTAGGTTGTAAAACTAGGTCTTCAAGGCGCAGGTGACAATCAATCGTCAAAAACAGACTTGCCGCCGTTATTGTCCCCTATTTGAACCCGAGACATGCCCGTGGCCTTGAGGCCCCCCTCCTTTGTCACAGGCCCCACGTCACCAGAAGTTCCGATTTTGGCGAACTCAGCTGTGACATGGTTACCAAGGTGGAGCCTCGCTTCAGAGCTCAGGCCAGCTGTCTTGTAAGAGTTCTTCACTGTGGAATTCGCCTTCTGCCCCACCGTTTCCTCTAGGGCCGGGTCAATCCCTGTGGCGGCTCCTTGACCGCGGCCAGGCTTGGCTCGTCTCTGATCTCTTCAATATCAATCTCAACCAATCTCTGGCACACCACCTCAATGAGAGCGAGATTTTCTAATTCACCAATTTAGTTCACAATGGCATTGCTGATTTCATCAAGGGCTTTTTTATCATACAGCGCCCATGCCGTCTTCTTTAATAAACTTATACTCTCTTGCCTCCGGAGGGCAATATTACTAGACTAGCTATTCAGCCGTCAAAATATGTTGTCCATTTTATTTTTGTCATAGATCTCTAGCTCCTACTGGTCTATAGCACGCCTTTCGTATTTTTTTTTAGCCTTATTATAAGCCACATTAAAGCAATCCGCAAGGTGCTCAAGAACCAAGTGCACAGCCTTGACCTCCGGATCGGTTGAGGACACGGAGGCATAGTGTGTATTATTATGGATATCGACTGCTTCACCCCATCGTCCCAGACGGGTTCGCGCAACGTCGAGTTTGAGCTGGGATCGATGTCTGGAAATCCTCCCCAAAATGACGCCCAAGCTGGATGTACTCAAAGGCGTCGACGCAATTATTAAAGAGTGCCGCAACGCTTAGCACACCGGTGGCGGCGCCGATAATATCAACCATTTTAGGTAGGTATTAAACTTGTTTTAGTGTCATGGCTTGGCCATCTTGGTTGGCTTCTAGCCACCACAGTCAAAAGCCTGCACCACATGGCCCGACGGACCTGTGGTCGGTCCTTCCAATATTAAAGTGGTGCTGGTATTCAAAACGAAGATATTAAATCCATAAAATGAGTTAAATCTTGGATTAAACAACAAGAAAGATACTTTGTCAATGAATTGAACTCTGTGTGCCTGCAATTGTTTCAGCTGCTCATCCTGGGTTTTGAGGGTATTGCTGAGCGATTTGTGATGTCTTTCTCAATGCTTACACTCAGATATGTAATATTCTTACCATCTGGATGACTCGTTCTAGTATTCCAATGGGTGACCTTCTCCCATGCCATCTTTCACACATTTGACCAGTTGCAATCATGTTGCATTTAGGGGTGGGCAAGCGAAAATAAAATGATGTAAATGATAAGCTCTGGCTGAACGTTCCAGCCTCGTTATTTCGTGTTGGTGCAAGCAGAAGGTACAATTCACCTCACAAATAGAAAGCTCTTTTGTTATATATGTACCCCAATCATTTACACCTTATGATGTCGAAGAATCGTGTTAACAAGGTATACTGAGGCCATCTGGCTCTGAATAGAAACACTGGGCTCACTAGTAGCCTGCAGAAGACATTTAACAAGCTAAGTGTACGAGATAAACGTGTGTTGAGACCGAATAAATAGCGCTAAATTTGAAAGAGCAAAAATACATTTCCTCAAGCTCCACCAGCCGTTGCTCCTATAAGCGTGATTGAGAGGCTATCAAGATAGAATGTAATGTCTTCCAGCGGCTTAGTACCGATACTCAGTATAATGCAAGCTGATATACTTGTTCCCGACACTCCGGTATAAGGCAAAGCCGCTTCGTAAAACAGGAATTTGTTGGAAGCCAGGATTCCTTGAACTGGACTAGTCACGTCTCCAATGGAATAGCTGACAGAGGCGAATTCATCCCCATGCAATGAATCTTGAAGATCTTCAAACCCGTCTAATCTAATCCATGAACTAAAGGTATAGCTTCTTCCATTATCAGCTTGGATCGGCTGGCATAGAGTCAAGGATATGTCCATCTCGGAAGCAAAGATTTGGCTGCAATGTATAGTTAGTTTCCTGCAAATCATCTTGAGACTTCCAAAATTTCTTACTAGAGATTCTTTCCATCATGCGGCTGAAAGTCACCCTCATCTGGATGCGTTACATAGTGGCCGATGTTGGAAGTAGGTGGTCGAGATTGGCCAAATACCCAAGGTGCTATAGAGTGGTCATCTGCTTCAAAACCACCGTTGGACAGTAGGTTAGAATTTGAAGTCGGATTGACTGTGTTCGTCAAGGTTGTGGAAGATTCCGCTGTTGATATTGTCGTGGCAGCAGTAGACAAGGTTCCAGCAGTGCTTATTGTGGTTGCAGAAGGTTCGATTACTGTTGGCACTGTGGAAAGTTCCGTTGAGATCGTTGTTTCCTTAGTTGATAAGCTTGCCTCGATTGGCACTGTTGTTGATATGGTATCCGTATTAGGCAGCGTTCCATCGGTTTTAATAGTTGGCGCAGATGGTTCGTTCACCATTGAGGTCGTCGATGATATGGTTGTCGATGCTGTCATGTCCGCGGTAGGTAAGTTTGTGTCCGTTGTTACGGTGCTTGCAATCGACGAAGTAGCTGTGGATGATTCTATCATTGATGATGGCGTGCTAGTGGGAGGTAAAGTTTCATCCGTGATCGTAATTGTTGTAGGCGGTTCTATCATAGTCGAAGCTATGCTAGCAGCTGTGCTGGTCGAAGACACAACAACAGTCATACTGCTAGGTTCGCCAGCTGGATATGAAGATGGAGAACTCGAAAGACCATATCGGCTATGTGGCGCGCATCGCTAGAGGAACAATCAATTTTTTAATCTCCAACTTGCATCGAATTACATACCCTTGCTATGCAAAGGGACGCCGAGGACAAAAGAATAATAATTATCGCCCGCATAGTGGCGATGTGTTGGAATCTCAAACCAGAGTAACGAGATGGCTTCAAATCAGACGATCGATCGTGTAGTAGTAGTGAATTGGCGTTAGAACCGGGAAACGATTCTAGCAGGCAGAGGGAGCGCAGGAAGATATACTGCACTTATCAAATCGCAGGGGCTAAATATGTCGAACGAAGGCTCCTGCTAGGATATTCATCGCGTGCTTATGGACATTTTGCAGGCCAAATTTATGGGCCATTTCTCTTAGACTCTTGTGGCTGATCCAGTAAGCCTGAACCATCACTACCTTAGCGGATCAGCCATGGTCTGTGTCTAAAGTGAGACACCGGTCATCCAGCGATTTGAGATCTAAGGAGCTAGGGAAGAGATCATTTACAAAGGCCGTATCAAGCCAGCTACATATGACAATACAGATTGAAGGTGAAAGTCCTGATGTATACAGCCATGTGGCGGATTTTCAATATATACAATACAACAGGCACATTCCAAATGGACAATTTATGAATCAGCGATGTAAGACGCCGTAGCTAGTTTAAGAAACAGTAGTTGATGTATCTCAGGAGCATTCAAACTCTAATTGAGTAACTGTTTGCTAGCTCCAAATCTTAAATCGTAGAGGGCTTGACTGAGAGAAATTTCTTAATTTACGCAAACGCCATTTTCCTCGTGGCGCTGCGCCGTCGCCTGTGGCTGGTTTGGTTGATACGCTTTTGGTCGATCGCTTCATCAGCTGATAGTCGAGACCCTTCTAAACCTATTGCTTGTGCCCAGCCACTTCTTTTCATACTAACGGAAAACCGACAAGGTGCGTTTAGTTTGATCAAATTGCTGATTTGGACATGTTTCACGTGGTCAGAAATCCCAATTCCGAAATTTTACATCTTGCTATTTGGTTCACCTCGCACGAAACTGAAAGCACCCACCTTACGTTTCTGGGTTTGTAACCAGTTGATGCAAACACTAAGTACCTGTCATCACTCTCAATCAATAACAATCGATAAATGGGCCGTCTGTTAATACACTGTGCTAACCTATGACGCGCCAAACAAAATGAGTTTGTAAGTTATAGGCGTAGAAATGCAAGGAATAGCAAGTGCTGTACATAATGTAAATGTGGGCGAGGGGAACTCAGAAGATGCGAATCATCTCAACCAGTCCGAATGCAGATCGTTGTCCAAGAAACCTGCCCGATGCCTCCACAAATCCAGCGTACACGGTGTTTGAAATGCTTCCCGGTCCATAAATCTCCTGATCGTCGCGGACGGAACCAACTTCGAGATGATCGCCATTCTCAAAGTCCAATCTCCAACGAAGCGGGTACGTAATGTTGGTGTTGGACGAAGTCCAGACCTTCTTGGAGCTGGTGCTGAGAGTGTAAGACAAAACGTAATGAGATTACTCTCCGACTCTAACGGTGGCATATCGAGTTTGAGAAGGAGAAACGGTGGCATCAAGATCGAACGCCCAGATACTGGCCTTGATTTCGGTTCCCGGGAAATGAGGCTGAAACCACGTCCAGTTGGAAGGAGCTCCGAATCCAGCCTGCCTATCGTACCAGGTGAATGATCTCTCAGGGTCAACGATTTGGCCAACACCATCCATTCGGAAGTTTCCAGTAGTTCTCATCGCTGGAACCGCCCGCTCGGTCGAGTTAGAATAGTTGGAACCAAAGGTGATGACGCCATTGCCTCCATTTAGGAGCACCTTTGACTTTGCCTCAAACTTGAGGTCGTAAGCGAATTTTTCAACGTCGTTGAATGCATAAAGCGACGATATTTATCTTCCGAGGTTGAACCAAATCCGTAATTATCCAGGCGGATGTCAATGGTGTTGTTGGATGTCGAGTTGGTGCTTGGTTCACAGTAACTGAAGTCATTGCAGTAGCTCTTGGTTTGGATATCGAGAATGGCCGATTTGCAAACAGAGCTTGCGGTAGATGATCCCAATATGTGTTGAACGGCGAGGTACTGCTTGCCGGTCGTGACGGTCAGAAAGGCGCAAACCCAGAACGATCCGCCGTTGCTTTGGTCCGCGACGAGATTATAGCGAGCAGGAACATGAGTCTACATTAGGTGTTAGCAATTTATAAACTGACTTTATTCAACCACTCCTGTTTTCGTACGTTTTGCCAGGTGTTGTGGTCATCGGGTTGAAATTTATAGGCATTGCTCAAAGCGGCAATGCCTGAAATATGGCCAAGAGTGCTGAGAAAGCGCATTGTGGATTGATTTAATGAGAGGAAGTGCTGTTGGTATGGTAGATGCAGAGATGAATATACTCAAGAAATGCCACAGAATACTCGCTCTTATATATTCGTCCTTCACCTGTCATCACCTGCGTTAGATGTTCGTGGCTTGGTAAGAGAATGACGGACAAGGTTTACATCAACCCCTTCAACAATCTAATTCAATCACTTCATTGGCTCGGCTAACAGTTCCAGTTGAAAATGGCAGATGGATACTACTCTAGTCGACTAGCTAGACCCCGTAAATTGGGTTTCGGTGGGACTGGTCTTCCCGATGCAATCTCGGCGGGGGGGAAGAACCCGACGCTAGTCTCTTTTAGATTGATCCTTGAATGCAACCAGATGTCGATGTAGTCAAACCATTGCTGTCAGCTTTCCCAAGACCCAGCTATTGTGTGCTACAGGCATCAATACCGAAATTGTGGCATTTTGGAACTTTTGTTTTTGAGAATGTAGTAAACGCTTGTTTCAGTAGGACGGTAGCTGCCTCTTTCGACATAGTCTTTGGAAGACCAAGAGCATTAAATTGACATGGACATAAGCATAATACTTCTCTCACCTATTCGCTATGATCTTTTAATCGATGCTTCCTCTAGCATAGTACACCAAAACTCTGACACCATCCTGCAACGTGCGGCTTGTGTATGAACCAACGCTTGCCTAAACATAATAAGCTAATCTGTATGCATAAAACAATGCAATGGTTATGTATATTTAAGATAAATCAAGCTATTTATGGTCCTGTAAACTCGTCATCGTAAGGAGTACTTCCTCATGATCACCCATATGATAAATTGGGCCCACCAAATATGTAGATTAGGCAAAGCTATTGTCAGCTGCCACCCGCAGCAATCCGATGTACCAAGGAACCTCGAGAGAATAACCTAGGCTCATATAGAGAGCCGACCGCGTATTCCAAGCTTGGAGAACAATTCCTCTCAATTGGTGCAACGGTTCGCAGGATAGCTCCAAGAATTCTGGGTGGAAGTAATAGACATCCGGGACCAGAGACCAAGCCCGCTCCGCAAGCTCACCAGACGCCCTTTGACAAAGCTGCCTCATAAGAAAAGTAAAAATGTTTAGCTGAAAATGGGCCTTGATAAACCAGACAAACCCTGTTGTTTCAAGTTCATGATACTGCACGAGGCTGTCTCTCACTGTATCTATTGCCAACCTAAACATGCTCTCTTGCTGCAAGATGTGAGTCGCAGGTTGGCTTTGCAATTTGGGCTTCTCAGCGAGTCGGCCCAGCTTGTTAGCAATAAACTGCTGAATTCTGATTGCCAATGTGTGCAATCGGACATTGGATGGGTCTGAATAGTTGGCAATGATGTCATTGAGAGATGAATCGACATCTCTGGCCAGCTTTTGCATCAAGCCCAGTCCATCGTCAGATGCAATAAACCCCGTTCTGTTGGCCTCTCCGTCATGAACGATGGAGTCTACATTTGGCAGCTTAGTAAGATAGGTGCCCATTCTGTACATTAGAAAACAAGCAACCATCTCGCTGGGCCCATTTCTGTCTTTGAAATGTTCGGTAGCATCAGGATGAATATCTGCATCGTTCAAGTTTCTGGGCTGTTCGCAATCAGCACCTGATGGCTGCGAAGAGGGGTTCAACCCGGACATGACAGCAAACCCAGCATCAACCATGAATAATTGCCACCACACACGCCTTCTCATCTCTGTTTCAAATGGCGACAGCCCAGGTGCCTCGCCATCTCGATGAAGACCCAACTTCCGCGCGATGCACATGAATACACCACTCAATATCCAAGCATGGTGGTGATTTTCAGGCCCTTGCATCGAGAGCTGCAGAAACGCCTTAGATTCACTAGCTGAAAAATAAATTTAACAATGGAATACTGACCAGATATAGGGTCAAGGCTTGAAGAGATGGGAAGTCACAGAGCTGGAGAAAATTGATACCCGACAAGCTCTTTTCTAGCCTGGCAGAGAAACGGCGGGCTGCAGCATCTCAAGACACTCCTAAACACTTGAAGCATTCTTCACCCGTCAAAGACCACACGGCAAGATTGTATATCGAAAGGAACAGAACCATGCTGCTTTTAGACACGTTGGCCATGCCGCTGGTTGCCGCGATCAAATTAGCCTGCAGAGAGGGAGCATGTATGACTTTTGTAAGTGGATGCACTCTGTCCAGAAATATCTGCCACAGGTACAAGGATTGAGCCAATGAGGGTTCAAGTTCTTCTTGTTCTTCGAGGTGAGGAACGAATGTTTCCCTCGTTTCTGCCTCGATAACAGACTTTGCCCCAAGATTGAGACCGGGCGTGCGAAGGATATTACCGATGGATTCGAGCTAAAGAAGGAAGAAAAAGAACAGTTAGCATCAAAGAATAATACCAAATGAAAACATTACCTCATTTTCCAGGGCAACCCGCAACGGGCTCTCAGTAAACCGCACTGAGCCATCCTGGATGGTAACACTTGCGAGGCGCACCTTGCTCGTTGTTGGGTCGCGCGACGGTGCAGTTGAATTTTGATTCCCGTATTCTCGCAGCAGTTGCTCACAATGGTCGATTCTTTCCTGGAGCTCACTCCGCAGATTTCTTTGTTGGCGGGGCGGCGGGGGCGCGCGAGGGACACAAAGTTCACCAGCCTCAATGCCTCTCTTTCTAGTGACTAGTCAAGCCCATGGGGTGAAAGCAACTTACCTTGACACAATTGCGACACGGATAATTTCGATCGCAGCGTATCTTGCGATCCTAGCAGAGAGAGCATATGAGGATATTTGCCATGGTGATGTTGTCCACATGCGATGGCTAGACAAAGGCGGAGGCCGCGCCTTAATAATGTTTCCAAATTTTGGATGGGAGGCGCATTACTGGGTGGCCGATATCTGGCTTAGGCCTCAGAGTCATGCTAAGCTCAAAACGAAATAAGAGGAATGCTTAACCATTGAAAGGTCTTGCAGGGTACCATCCTAAAAATAACTTTAGCATAGCTCAAGCTAGCCACCAAACGGCTATCGGTTCAGTGGGCCAATGTCAACAAATGGGAATCAACCCCGTCGATTTCCGTGGCTTTAGAATTCCATATCTCAAGGCTTTACTTTATTCTCATGTGTGTGTGGGATGCTTTCCATAATTCAATATTTTACAATTACCTTCATTATAAACAAATTCTTTTACAGGTCAATGTATGTTATGCTATACGTAGATCCTATGAAATGTGCCAATGGCTGAGTGAAACCTTGTAATACGAAGGGTCGAAATTAGTTCTCCACACTGTTATGGGACTGGGCCGATTAGTCATCGGCCCATTTGCTAAATGTAGCCCTATGACTAAGCGGCGAAACTTGCCCACAGTTGGTCCTAGTGACATTGGAAATAGAGTCTTCTTATGCCACAACTGTAACGGTTGTTATAACGGTTGTGCTATTGACCGCTGTACCATAGGGCAAATGATAGGTTAATAATTACTATTGCAGCGATTGTTATAGTATTGTGTAGGAGTTGTGAAACATCGAGGAAAAACCACACACAAAGCCGCTCTAAGGGGGAGGTTGAGTTCAGGGCAAGTCAGGGCCTCTTAGGGCAAAAGGCATTAGATTTAAATAATAAAACAATAGCTGTATTAGCTATTGTCAAATAAATCAAAATATAGTTATAAAATCGTTTGATTAAATGGTCCCTTTTATAGGAACCTTCAAAATCGGTCTAGAAAATGTGAATTGAGATAAAGCTGCTATCTAAATCTTGGTATTAAGAATACTGGGCTTTTATTGCTAAAACTAGTATTATAACTAGCTAACTAATATATAGATTAGTACTATATTCTTTTGTTATTTTATTTAATTAATATATATTTATTTCTAATATATACCTTTTTATATGGTTTTAGCCTGCTTTTAGGTATATAAAATTATATTAATAAATTTTTTAATATAAATAAAGAAATAAAAATAAATAAAATAAGATATTATTTAATTAAATCTATAAAATAATTATTACTAAATAATTTACTCTATTATAAATATTCTAATTAAATTTATTTATTTATTAGCTATAAAATATTTTTATTTTATTTTATTTACTTAGTTTAATAATAATAAATAATAGTATATTTATTTTATAATTGATTTTATTTTTATATAAAGGCATATTAATCCCTTCTACTAACTATAAGCTTTCTTAAAGCTTCCTAAGTACCTTTATTTACTATTTTTTAAGAAATATATATAGCCTAAGTCTTAGATATAAATAATTCTAAGGTAATTTATCCTTTAATTTTTAATAAATTAATTTAATTAAATATATCCTAATTTAATTTCTTTTCTACCTTCCTAATATTCCTTTTAAATACTTTATTAAATTATTCTTAAGACTTTTTAGTAGTAAAAAGGTATTTAATTTTATCCTTAATTTACTTTATATTCTTAATTATATAGGCTATAGGCAAAGGTTCTAAAGAGATTTTAATATAATTAAATTTATATTTAAGCTTATTTAACTATTTTAATCTAATAATAAATAAAGATAAAAATATAATAGACTAACTCTAGTATAAGTATTAATCTTTATTTATTTTAGGACTATAAGGTAATTATATAGTTTTTAATCTAGTATAATTAAATAAATTACCTAGATATTCTACTTTATTTTATAGCTTATTATCTTATACCTAGAGTATATACTAAATAATAAAATAAATTACTAAATATTTATATTAGAAAATATATTAATTAAGCATAGGATCTTTAATACCTTTCTTTTTTAGTCTAATTAAGAGATCCTTAGGGTTTATCTTAGTTTAATTAAATAATCTTATTTAATTAGATTCCTTTTATTAATTGCCTTTACTATTAATATTATTATAAATACTTAGATCTTAGTCTAATTTCTCTTTCTATACTAAGATATCTAGGTTTAGCCTTCCCTACCCTATTATCTAAAAGTCTATAATCTTAATTCCTTACTAGACAAATATATTAATATATTTAAGCTCTACCTTAAGGAATATTAGGTAATTAATATAAATAATATCTTAGTTAGAGTATAATAAAAAGACTTAAAGGCCCTAAGAATATATAGTTTTATTGGCTTTATAGCTAAGTTTAGGCTTATATATCTTAGAGATTATAAATTATTAGTTATTAAGGTTAGTAAATATTTTATTAGTAGTATAAGAATCTTTAGGATAAGAAGGTATTTATTTAATTAAAGAAGGCTATATAAGTTTAGAGCTAAGTTTGAATATATAGTCTTATATACCTAGCTCTTCTAGGATTATTATTTAGAAAAAGTCTTTAATAAATAGAAGACCTTTCTTATAAGTATTTTATTACTATAGGGTAATAGGCTAGTCTCTATGGATAAGGCAAAGCTTAGTAAATAGCCTGCCTTCCTTTTCTAAGTTAAATATAATATTCTTAACTTTATAGATTTATATAAGCTTATAATAGCTTAAATTAATCTAATTATAAAAGTTAAACTATAGAGTAAAGATAATAAAGTAATTATCTTCTTAATTACTCTTTTAGGGTATTATTAGTATTCTATAAATAGAGAAATTATAGGAGAGTATAATATTAGCTAAAGCTTTTTAAAAGATATACCCTATAGTATAAAGTTAGAGATCTTGATTATTATTATAAAGGCTATTATAAATATATAATTAACTTAGTCTTCTATTAAATAAGATAATTATAAAATAATTAATATATTTAAATTATATAATTATAGTAAAGAATTACTTATTATATATAGTAAAATAAAACTATTAGCTAGATTTATATTTAAATATTTTACTTAGATTATTTTAAAGTAGAACTTTATAGGTATCCTTAGATAGAATAGGGATTAATTAAATAATATTATTATCTTTGTTTTTAAAAGACTAAGTATTTTTAAGCCAAAGTATACTAGATAATATTAGGACTATATTTCTTATACTATTTAAAAGAATATATATTATAGTATTAAGTAAGTTATAGTTAGGGTTTACCCTCTTATATATATTAACTATTATATTAAGTAGGTTTTATTTATAAAATAATTTACTATAGAAATCCTTTATATAAGTAATAAATTTAAAAAGGTAATTTTTATAGGTATATATAGTTTTATTATTAATATTAAAAAGCTTATTAATTAAGAAAAAATAAATAGGGTACTTCTAGTTCTAATAATTCTAATTAGAGTAAGATTAGAGTTAACCTAATTAGTATTTAAGTATTTTAGTAAAGGGAAAGAGAATATACTTTTTATTATTATTAATAAAATCTTTAATATTAAATTCTTATACTATATATTCTACTTAATAGGCTATCTTATAGTTATAGGTATAAAAGTAATTATTTTCTTTAGGGTAATTTATTAAATTAAATATTTTTAGTTAATTTATAAGTTAAGAGGACTTTATTAAAGTAAGGCTATTTAATTAAATATAAAGAAGACTATTTTTAATATTAAAGTAAGAAAATAAGAAGGTTTATTAATATAAGTAAATATAATTTAGGGAGTATAGCTTATAAATAATAAATCTTTAGCAAAAAATAATATTTTTTTACTATTATAGATAAGGTAAAAGATAAGAATATAAGTTTTAGACTTAATAGGCTTTTAAGAAAATAATATAAATTTATAGGGGTAAAATGGTTGGCTAATAGTTGTTTAATATAGCTATTACTTTAAGAAAATAAGAGGAATAGTATTATTAATTGGACTAATATAGGCAAAGGCTTATATATATATATGTGTATATAGGAAGGCTTTAAAGAGTTTAATTTAACTTATTTAAGCCTCTTTATTTATTACCTTAGGTACTTATCTTTATTTAGTAAATTAAGTCTATATTAAGCTTTTTCCTAACTAGCTTATATAATAATACTAAGTCTTATTTTACTTAATTAAATACTTATACTCATTTTCTTTATTATATACCCTTTATTAAGCTTTTCTTTATTACCTATGCCTTTAAATCTTTATATTTACCTTCTTTATCTTTTATTATTATATTAAATCCTAATTATTTAGAGTACTTAAAGATAATAAAAAAGAAAATTTAAGCTTTACTTCTAAATATTTCTTTAATTACTTATTTTCCCCCTAAGGTTTATCTTAGGTAAGGTAATCCTTTAAGTTCTAGCAATTATACTAATACTTATACTAATAATATTTATATTTATCCTAATATTTAAAGACTTATATATAATAATCTTATCTTTCTTAATTTTACTTAATCTAATAATTTTATATATTATAAATCTAAAATTCCTTAGACTTTTAGCTATATTCTTACTTTACCTTAGATTACCTTAGTATATTTCTTTATATTAAAATTATCTTTAAAGATAAAAGCCTATAATAGGTTAAAGAAATAGCAACTAATTTCTTTATAGGCCTTTATAGTAATACTATTCTTATTAAGGATATTAAGTACCTTTATATAATTAAACCCTTT
Source organism: Calonectria hawksworthii (assembly GCA_020975415.1). Lineage (NCBI taxonomy): Eukaryota > Fungi > Ascomycota > Sordariomycetes > Hypocreales > Nectriaceae > Calonectria > Calonectria hawksworthii. The sequence continues at coordinate 15,994 of JAHXZK010000046.1, read as the reverse complement.
GCCCTCTAATTAGTCTATATTCCTATAGCTTATACTTCTTATAATAGGTATTTTATATACTAGATTTATAAGTAATTAGAACATCTTAAAGGCCTTTTAATCTCTCTTATTGGTTATATTAATCCTATATACTATAGTTAATATATTTATTTATATACTACTATAGTAACTATTTACTAAAAGTATATTCTAATACCTTTCTTTTTTTATTACTTAGCCAAGGGTTTCTTTAATAGTTAATATTCTAATTATACTTAGAATAATTACCTTAATTATAATTAGATTAGGTTCCCTAATTACTAATTTGATAATCCTTTAAGTATTAGTAAGAATAATTTTTTTCTTTAAGGTAAAAATACTAAGTTTATATTTACTAAGTATAATTCTACTAAGCCCTATTTTCTTAATTATAAGATATATCCTTATATCTCTTATAAGCTTATTTATAATCTCTCTAAAAAGGTATTAAAGTCTATTATTAATTAGGCTAAGAAGGTAATTATAAAGGATAAGAAAAAAAGATATAAGGATTTTAAGGACATTATAAATAATCTAAACTAGGTAATTATATAGTAATATTTAATTAATTAAGTCTTATTTTATTTATTTAATTATCTTATCCTATATAATACTATATCTAATACTAATATCTATATATTTATAGTATAATATTTATTTATTTATTTATAGCTTTTTAAGTATTTAATAATTAATTTATTATATTTAATAGATTATTTAGTATATTTTTATTATATCCTTAGATTATTTATTCTAAGTCTTTAATAGTTTAGGAATTCTAGTACCAAATCTTAGGGTACTAGAAACACCCCCTAAGATTAGCCTAAGCTTTTATCCTTAGGCATATAACCCTAATTTCAAATTAATTTAATAATTTATATAAAATTATTAAAATTCTATAATATTTTCTCTTTATTCTAATGCTTTTTAGGTAAATATTATAGTTTTTCTTCCTATCTTTATACTTATAATTACAATTTTATATTCCTACTTTACTACCCCTTCCTCACACTAGCAAAAATAATACCTATTTTTGCTAATAGGATAATATAATTATTGGTTATTAATTCTTTAGTATTATATCTTTTATTACTTAGATATGTATAGTAGTTAGATCTTAATTTTTAATACTCTAGCTAAATAGCTATATAGATATAGATAAGACTTTTTATTTTTATTAAAAGACTTCTTCTATTTCCTATTATTAGTATTATTACTATTACTTAATTAATTAAATATTTCCTTACTTAGGCTTATATAGTCTTTTCCTTCTAAGCTCTTAATTATTTTATTACTAGGGCTATATTATTACCTACTTTTATCTTTAATAAACTTCTTTAGGAAATTACTATATATTATTCCTTTTACCTTAACACCATCTAGAAACTCTAGTCTATAGGCTCTAATATACTTAGACTTAGAGGAAACATAGAATAATCCTTGCTATCTAGATTAAAGCTTTACCTTCTAACTTATATTAATTAATTATTATATATTATAGATAAGTATTAAATTTCCTTTTTTTATAGGCATTCTTTTAAGTTAATAGTGGTTAGCTCTATTTAATTAATTGGCTAATTTATATCTATATATAATAATATTTTACTAAGCTTATATTATATCTTCTTTATATTGCTAGAGTATTCTAATTTAAGCTAAAAATAGGTCTTTCTAAGAAAAGACTTAATCCTAGTTAATTAATTGCTATATTAGGGCAATTATCTTTAATAGGAGGATTGGTTCCTATTTATAGAGTAGATAAAATAGTAAGAATCTATATAAGGATTAAATAGTAGCTTAATTAACTAATAAGGCTTTATCTACCTTCTTTACCTATTATCTACTATTATTATTTTTATACTTTTTAAAGTAAATTATTAATAATATATAATTAACTTTAATAAGGCTATTTGCCTTTAAGTTATAGGCTAAGATCTAAATATAGTAAATTCTAAGCTTATTTAGTATAGCTTTAAGTCCTTTCAACCATTTTCTTCCATTATCTAAAGTAATTATTAGGATTATCCTAAAATAATAGATTATAATTAATAGGAATTTTTTTGTAGTTATAGTATTAAGGTTCTTAAGTACTATAGCTTTTATCTAACTAATTAAGTTATAATAGGCTTTAATTAGGTAGTAATAATTATTATTAATAGGAAGGTATTATATATTAAAATAGACCTTTATTATTAGGTATATAGGTCTTAATAAGGTTACTAGTTCTTAGGGTTACTATAGTATATATATTTAGCAAGCTAAGTACTATTAAACTATATCTTTTACATTAATCTATATACTAGTCTAAAAGTATTATTTTTATAGGAGATTATAAATAACTTTCCTTTCTTTATACCCTAATTTAATATAAATAAGCTATACTAGTTTTTATTATATTTTCTTATTATTAATAATAAATTAGGATTCCTTATACTAATATCTTAGGTATTATTAGAATTATTAGCCTTTTATAAAATACATTTTTACTTTATTTCTAAGCTTAATATACTCCTTAGGTATTAAATTAAATAATCTCTCTAATATAAAAAGAAATTATACTAATCTCTTAGCTTTCAGTAAATACCCTAATATAAAATAAGACTCTAGCCTATCCATATAATCTCCTATAACAACCATATTAAGATAAAAATCAATAAACTCATCAATATCTATTTCTATAACTATATCTATTTAATTAGATAATCCCTTAGGCTTTTAAAATAGCCTATTAATTATAGTATTGGCTTTTCTAGGTATATAATAAACTATAAAGTCAAATAATATAATATAGCTTAATTAGCAAATAACCAAAGCTTTAGAAATATTATTAGCTCTTCTATTAAGTTAATAAATAAGTACTTATATATTAATTTCTAATATAAATCTAACTCCATAGATTAGACTCCTTAGTCTTTTAACTACAAAGAGAATAGCTCTATATTCTCGCTTAGTAGCATTATATTTTGCCTTAGTATTAGTTTATATATCTAATTTAAAGTATATAGGATATTATTTTCCTTTAAAGACTTATATTAGAATATAACCCTATCTAATTAAACTAGTATTAACTATAAGAATAATCTTTCCTCCTTACTCTAAGTAGTCTAGGGTAATTAAAATAGGTTAAGATATTAGTTTAGCTTTAAAGGTATTAAGGGCTTTCTATTACTCAAGTTCCTACACAAATTCAATATCCTTCTTTAATAAGAATATAAATAACTTTATAATCTAAGTAAAATATAGAATCTACTACCTATAATATCCAATAAGTCCTAGGAAAGCTTTAATATAACTAATATTATTATAATTAACCTATTTATTAACTTTAATAATCTTATCCTTTATTAGTCTTTTACTATAGGTTCTATAAAGATATTTTACTATAATAGTAATTTTTTAATAAAACTAGAATTTTCTTTCTATTATAGTATAATTAGTAAACTCTATATAAATTAATACTTTATTAATATTAACTAAGTATTTAAGAATATATCTCTATACTCTAGGTAAGACTTTTTTATTATTATACATTATATTTAGCTCTTTAATAATAATATTATCTAGAAATAGATAATAAATATTAAAAATTAAATTAAATAGGATTTTAGTAATAATTCTAATAAACTAGGTAATAGAATTTATAGCTCTTTATAGTAATATATATATTCTTAGTAAGCTAATAGGCATATTAAAGATTATTATATCCCTACTTTTCTTATCTAATAATATTTAGTTATATTTTAAAAAGAAATTAAGTAATAATATTATTTAGTATATATTAAAGTCTAAGGAAAATTTTTTAGTATTAATAAGCACTAAGCTATTATAAATTATATATTTATTTATCTTTATTACTAAATTAATTAAATAAAGCCTATTATCTTTTTTAGTAATAAAGAATTATAAATTTCTATAAAAGGTATAACTCTCCTCTAAGATACTATACTTTAATTATATTTATAATAACTTAATAATTTTATTTATAAGTTTTCTTAGAATTAAGATATTATCTACTTACTATACCTTATATTTAATAACTTATATAGTTTAAGGTAATACTATACAAGGATTAACTTTTCTATACTCCTTAAATTCCTAGACAAGTATAGCCTCCCTATTATAAAATATTTACTTAAAAATCTTTTATTTTTCTTTTATAAGTATTTTATTTATTTAATCTAATAATATCTTAAGTTAATTAAGCTTTAGTCTTAATCTTTTCTTAATAAGAGAGAATTTTAGGATAATATACTTAAAGTAAGGGGAATCTTTTTCTAAAAGGCCTTATACTTTATTCCATTTATTAGTAAATTAATAAGGGTTTCCTTTAGGGATAGAACTATCCAAAGAGATATTATCCCTTAGATTTATCTTAACTCTTTTCCTCTTATAAAGGGTATTAATTTTAATTAACTTTTATATTGGTTTAAGGCTATACTTTAGTTAATTAAGTTCCTTTTTTATTATATTTAAATTCTTTATATAGCTTTTAATAGTTATTTTAAATATTAATTTATAGACTTTTTTTACTAATTAATAATTAATATACTAGATTAACTTATTATTAATATCTAATTCTAATATATTACTAATATTAATTAGATTAATATAGCTTTTATTAGTATTTTCTAATTTATCTTCTAAACTAATCTTAAGTTTAGAAAAAAGATTGATATTTATTTTCGGCTAGATAAGTTATTTATACCCAAACCTAGGTTTATAAAGTTCCTATCTTAGATTACTATATCTATATATAATAACTTAAATATTATTAATCTAATATTTTATAAGTATAGTATTAGTCTTTAATATATAATTAAATATTAGCTTAAAAGATTAAATAAAAGGTATGCCTAGGATAAAAGGAATAATAGTATATTTACTAGGAGTAATATATATTTATTATATAATATATATATTTCTTATATAAATATTAATAATTATTTTACTAATTATAAAAATCTTTATATTTAAGTAGAAGGTTATTTCTATATATATAGGCAAGTAGGTTAGGCTATATTAGTTAGCTAGGTCCTTAGTAATAATATTCCCTTTAAAGCTAGAATTAATAAACACCTCCATAAGTAGACTATCTACTTTTCCTAATTAAACTATAAGCTTTAGAAGATCTTAGTATTAAGCTAGTACCTTGCTACTAATAGTTATTGGATCTTTAAAGGCTATTATATTTATAAAAGAAATTGTATTTTTGCTTATTAAGCTATATAGGACTTCTTCTTAGACTTATCTATAATATTCTGTTTGGTTCCTAACTGTAATAAGCCAATTAGAGCAAAGGGTTTATTATTGGTAGAGAGGTTAGGTATGTTAAATGTAATAAGTAATATAATTAGTATTTATAAAAAGGTGTTATGTTAGGTAATAGTTAATAATGATTAAGATAATTAAGTTATATTAAAAGCTAATCATTCCATTCCTTATAGTAGGGATAATCTATTTATATACTTTTATTTAAGTTATGGCTTATGTTTAGGATTAAGTAGCTTATACTATAATCCCTTTGGCTTATATTATAATCCCTTGGTTTTAGTATATAAGCTAATATAATTAGTTATTGGTCTAGGGTAGATTAATATAATTAGTTTATAATAGCATATTATAGTATGGTTTATGGGTCTAGGGCATTTTACTATATACTATTGCCTTAGGTAGGCATAGGTTATAATACAATATTTCCCTTTTATTAGTCTTATTCCTAAGATTTATTATTATGGCCTATTAGTACTAAGTAAGTAATCTAAACTTATAATTATTTTTATATTTACTAATATACTATTATATAAGGCTATTAAATATTATAAACTTATTAACTTTATTAAGCAAAATAATATTATATTTAAAATAACTTATTCTTATTATTTATTAAAAGGCCTAAAATATATTATTTATCCTAAGTCCTCTAAGTATTCTAAATATATTAGATATAAGCACATATATAATATAGTAGGGATTACTATTAATTCTTATAAGGGATTTTTTTATTATTATTATAATTTATTTTTTGGCTAATTTTTAGTGTATAATATCTTAAATTAAAGTAAAGTCTACTTATTTGAATAAGGCCAAGGAGGAGGTAAAGGAAGTTATATTTAATGCCTAATTAAAGCTAAATAAGGCTTTAGTATATTTAACTTATCTTTAAAAATAAAAATATTTTCTTAAAATAAAAAGAAAAGAGATATTTTAATAGGGTTTAAGTTCTTTAAATAAGTTAAAAAAGGTAGATTAAAAGGAGTTAAAAGTTGTAATTAATGCTTAAGTAGCTAGTATTATTAGGATTATTAACTAGAATATAATTATTAGGGATTTTTCCTTTTCTAGGTTTTCTAAAGGAATTATTTTAATAGCTTAAAGTAATATATAAGGTTTTTTATGGGTTTTTATATTATTTTTTTATAGTCTTTTTATTTAATTTTAAATTTTCTATTTAAGTTTTATTATCTAAGGATTTTTTCTACTTTCTATTGATTTTTAGGGATTTCTACTTCTGGTTTATATATAGGGCTAGTTTCTACTTGGATATTATCTTTTAGCTTAAGAAGTAAAATATAGAAGATAAGGTAGACTTTAATATTATTAGGTAAATTTAATTTATAGTTATTTTTTAATATTTTTTGTTTAATAGAATAGAATCTAATTTATATAAAATTAAATTTTTTATTTTATTATTTTAAGGATAAGTTTTTTATTACTAAGTAGATTATATCTTTCTCTAAAAAAGATAATCCCTTTAGCCTTTTTAGGTTATAGTATCTTACTATAATAATTTATATAAACTTAAGTTTTATCTTTATTTTTTTATAGAGTTTCTTTAGTTTATTTAATTTAATTATGATTTTAGCTTAAATTAAGTTATTTAGTAGTACTTAATAGGTATTTAAGGTAAAATTAAAATTAATATAGATAAGGGTAATTTTAATATTACTATTATATAATATATTATAGGTAAGCTAGGCAATTAGTAGCTTTTTTATTTAGTTAGTTTATTTATAATTAATATAGTATTATAGGTATTATTTAATTTCTTGGTTTTATTATTTAGTTTATTTATTAATTTATAGTCTAAAAGTTATACTAAGCTTATAGTTTAGGCCTATAAGTAATATTAAACTTTACTAAAATTTAGATATAAAGGGTTATCCTTTATTAAAAATAATCTCTATTAATAGTCTATATATTATAATAATATACTAAAAGAAAAGGTAAGTAAATTTGTTTTTATTAATTACTTTTTAGTAAGGAATATAATATAATACTTTTATAAAGTAATTTATAATAATAAAAATATTATTATAGTATATTTTTATAGCTAGATTAGCTAATAAAGGAAGATTGATAATAAAGTCTATTATAATTAATTTCTATAATTATTTTATAATGGGTAAAGGCTATAGCTTACTATATAACTTATATTATAGTTTCTTTAAATATTAATATAGATTATATTCTTAGTAAACCTAGGTAACTTTCTTTTTTATTTTACTAAAGAAAAATATTTATTTAATATATTTAAGGATTTTATTAATTTCTTTATATCTATATAAAAAATACTTATAGATTTCTCTAAAGAATTAAAGTTAGTATTCTTTTAGTACTTAAAGTAAATCTATATTTTCTTTATTGGGTAAGGTAAAATTATATTCCTTGATTTTCCTTAATAGTAGATTTCTTTATTTTATTTATTAGATTAGTATATCCATAGTTAAGATAATCTTAGGTTATTCTTTAATCTAGATAATGGCTATTAGTTTTTTTGTTTTAATTATTATATTATTAATAGGTGCTTATTTATAGGATTTATTAGGTATTTTCCTTAGGAATTATTTTATGGTTTAGGGTTTTTCCTTAAGGGGGCTAGATTGGCGGTTTAGAGTATTGGCTCTTTTATTAATTAATTCTTTAATATAGATAATTTTATAATTAAACTTAGAAAGGTATTCTATATAATATAGTTATCTTTTATTAAGTTTTTGGGTAATAGTAAAGAAAGTAATATTTTTATGGTTAGTATAAATAGTAACCTTATATAATCTTCTAAGAAGGTATTATTAGAATTCTTTAAAGGTATTAATAATTATAAGAAACTCTTTATTATAAATTAGGTAATTAAATTTTGCTTTAGTTAGCTTATATAAGTAAAATATAATTAGGTATAAGATACTATTATTATCCTTTTGGCTAATAATAGCTTTAAGGGTATAATTGGAGAAGTTAGTCTCTAGTTTAATGGATTAGTTAGGGTTAAATATTATGAGTATAGGTTTAAATATTATTGCTTTTTATATTATTTTAAAGGCTTTTTAGGCTTTAAGACTTTATCTAAATAATATTCCTTTTTATATAAGTTTTGTAAGAGGTATAATAATTTTACTAAAATTGCATATAAATTATTAGTAGTAGTTAGCAAATCTAAGGAAGAATTAGATATCTTTAGTATAAGTAGGTAGTTCTTAATCTTTAATAATAGTAATTTTCTTAGGGTTTATATAAATTTTATTAGGGGTAATAATATATCTTAGAAATTTGATTTCCTATATATAGAACTTGCTTTTCTTGGGTTTAATTAGTAGTTTAGTATTTTGTGTTAGAAAGAGAGTATATTGTTATATGTAAGGAACAAGTGTTCTTCTGAGTACAGGGTAGAATATATACAATGTCCTCCCTTTTGTCTCACTACTCCCTTAATATATAATCTTACTTATTGCATATAAGACAATTCCAATACCCCTCTTTAAGTAAGGTTAAGTAATAAGCTAAGTAATAGTATTCTTATTATCCTTATTAAAAACCCATTATAGGAAAAGAATAGTAACCACTTATTTTCTATAGTAATCCTTAACATAATTATTCTAGTGCCTTTTATTTAATATTAATATATCTTATTCCAATCTCTTTAACCTATTTCTCTAAGTCCTTAATAGGCAATGCTTTGGTTCCAAGATCTACTGGATTCTTCTCTCTAGGGATCTACTTAATTAATATTATTCTATTGTTTATTAGTTCTTAGATCTTATGGTATTTGACTTAGATATATTTGGTTTTTTCGTAAAACTTTACGTTTTTTAATAGGACATTTGCTCTATTATTATTAGTATATAGTTTAATCGGATTTTGGCTCTAATATAGTTCCTTAATCAGACCAGCTAGGTAAATTGCTTCTAATCTAGTACTATAGAGGCTAAGGTATTCTAACTTAATATTAAAAGTAATAATTAATAATTATTTTTTGCTTTTCTAGTTTACTACCCCTTCTATAATTTTAAAAATATAATATTTTACTAAGATTAAATTACTTAGATCTTTAGCCTATTCTATATTAAAAAACCCTATAATCTTTAGCCCAATTTTACTATTAAAGAGTAATATATAATTGATTATATATATTATATATTTTAGTACTTATTTAGTAATTAAGAAATATTAAGATATAAGATTTAATATAAATCAACTTAGTTTTAAGATAAAATAAACAAGGTCAAGCTAAGTTCTAATTATATAGAACATTAATGTACCTATAATACATTAGTAAAACTCTCTATCCTTATATAAGCAAATAGTATTACCTTTATATATAGGTATTAATTTCTCGGAGGTATCTATTAGAGTGTATTATGGTTTTATGTCTATAAGTTCAAATTATTTAAGGAATCTCTTAAGATATAGCTATTAAGATAGTACAATAGTTCTATTCTTTTAATCTTAAATAATTATTATTTTAAGAAAATAATGTACTAGACCTAGATTAGTTATATTAAATTGCTTCTTTAGCTTTTCTTTGGCTTATTTAATTAAATTAATATATAGACTAAAGAATAGGAGATTATTTATATAAATACTAATAATAATATCTTTCCTAAAGAATATTACCTTATTAAATTAAGATTATTTAAATCCTATTTTAATAAGTATTTATAAGAGTATTTTAAACTAAATATAAGGTACTTACTTAAGGCTATATAAGGCTTTAAGGAGTTTATAGACTTTGCCTTTTTATTTAAAGCTATAAGGTATTTCCATATATATTTTCTTATTAATTTTACTATATAGAAAGGCAGTTTTAATATCTATTTATTTGATTTCCTAGTTAAGTGTAGTAGTAATTGTAAATAGTAGTCTATAGGTTTTCTAATAGACAACGAATACAAAGGTTTTATTGTAATTAATACCATACTCTTATTTAAACCCTTGGACTATCTAATAGGCTTTATAATATTCAATCTCTCCTATTAGTCTAAATTTTGCCTTAAATACCTATTTTCCTAAGAAAATATATTATATATTATCTCTATTAATAATAATAAATAAATTATTATTAATAAGTAATTAATATTTATTTTTTATTATATACTTTTACTTAGGCTAGGTTTTTAGTTTCTAGGCTTATTTAAGTATTTTTAGCTTCTTATCTTATAGTACTTCTTATAGGGTTATAAGGTATACTTAGATATTAGGGTTTTAGTTTTAATGGTTATTTATTGTGTCCTTTAATAGTTCTTCTAGGAAGGCTAGCTCCTATAAGGTTTCTGATTCTTGTTTTGAATAGAATTGCTTTTTTATAAATATATTTATATTAATCTAGTAAGTAATTGGGTTTATAGGTATATTATTATAGGAGGCACTTAAGGTTATTTATTATAGTATAGTCTAGAGATTAAAGTAATCAAGTTCTATTTATATCCCCTCCTTAGACTATACTATAAGCCTCTTTATTATTAATAACTTCTATAGCATAAGTTATTAGAAATGGTTAAGCTATTCAAGGGGGAGAATCTCTTCTACAGTCGGCACCATTAGTAGATTTGCACTTCTCTGGGGAAGTTTATAGTCTAATTAATAGTTAATTTAGATATTTTTATTGAAAATAACCTCCTTAGCTCGTTTAACTTGCCTAGTAATGGGATTCCAAAGGTAATATATATTCTTAGCCTTATATTCTATAAGAAAGCAAAGCTAGGTTTAGTCATTAAGTTTCTTTGGGTGCTTTACTTTAGGAATAAGTTTATATACTTTATAGCCAAGCCTTTAGAAGTATATAATAGGCAGTTTTACTCTACTCTATACCTTAATAAGAGTCATCCCACCAAGTATACTATAGGGCAATCTTTCCTATAAATATATAACTATTTATAGTATTTTGCCCTATAGTTTCTTTAGCAGTTTACTATTATAGAATATAGCTCTTACTTTATTTTAAATGGTTTAATAAGCTTGTTTTATTAGGTTTTGGTTTGGTTAGTATAGTATAGTAAATTTTATATAGATTCCTTTTTTATAAAAGTAATTTAGTAAAAAATAGTTTTTAAATTTATTACTATTATTAAATTAATACTTCTTAACTATTATATAGGTATAATTTTTAATTATTTGGGTATTAGCTTTAATAAGGCCTTTTACTTATAATTTATACTTAAGTAGATATACATATAGCTTTTTGGTTAGATTATTAATAATTAGAAGATAGTAGAACTCGCCAGATAGTATTAGTAAGGTTATTAGTCCTCCTAGATCAGCTGATTGTTTTTGGGCTTAATTTAGGGCCTAGTGGGTGACTACCTGTACATTTTTTGCCTTTCCTTTTCCATTTATATATACTATACAAGGCCCTAAATCTAAGTTTATAACAAGGATATTATAGTCTTTGGCTAAATATTTGCAATTAGTATAGTTAAGATGGCCAAGGCAAATGTATAGAGTATATAGGGGCACTAATGCAGTTGTATTGTCTATTATAAATATAATAAGGTGCTAGTTTATCTCTAGAATATTCTAGTAGTATATTATCTTTGCTTAAGAATAGTTAAAATATTTAAATCTTCTATACATAGTACCTTATATTATAAGGGCTTTTTTAAATTTAATAAAGACTATATTATAATTTTAGACATAAATAAAGCCTTTTCATTCTATAATAACACTAATTAATAGTAGATTAACTAGCATTAATAGTATATAGAGTATTTATTTAAGGTATATAAGTTTTATATTATTAATATACTATACAATAATTAATACCTTCCCAAAGCCAAGTATTACCATACCTTAGCCTACACTATTTATGGGAATAGGGATTTTGAATATAGTATACTCAAAGTATATATATTAATTATAGTAAATATAATATTTTAAAGTATTATTAAAAATCTAATCTAATTGGCAAATATTGGTTATATACCCTTTTATCTTTATCTTACATATAGCTCCTTCATTTATTATAGCCATAAAGCATTCTAAGATATTAATAGGCTAAATTAAAAAGGCTTTAGTATTAATAATGCCTTTATTTTATACTTTTATAACTTATAAAATATCTACTTCTACATTATAGGCCATGGTAGCCCTTAATTTATTCTTTTATATATAGTAGTTTAAGTTATTGTGGTTTAATAGGGTTGGGATCTATCTATAGATTAAGCAGACCTTTTTATATAGTTTAATATAGTTATCTAATTTAGAGAGTTTAGGGTGTTTTGTCTATTGATTATGTCTAAAATTGTTGGTATATTTATTATATTTCTAGCTCTTATTTAGTTAATTACTATTTAATTAATTATTATAGTATACTTAATTATTTATAGTAATTATATAAGCTGTGTTAAAGGTAGCTAGTAAGGTAGTATATATGGAGATCTTTTGTTTAGTTTAATGGTATTACTATTTATCTATAGCCCTTAATATAAATTATCTAAGGTTAAGAGGATTTTTTTCTTTAATTCTTATAATTTTGTAGTTTTAGTAAAAATTACTATAGAAAATAGTAAAGGTATTTCCTAGATTAATAAGAAACTAGAGCTAGTAGAGTTTATTAGGAATCTTCTAGCTTAATTATATATACTTAATTTTATTAAGCTTTTTAGTAAATAATTAAGTATAATTCTTTATATTCTTATAGGATTAAAGTATATTGGTTATTAGGTTATATATAATATTACTAAGAATACTTATACCTTTATATTAGTAATCCTTTTAAAGTATAAGATAAACCTCTCTAGCATTTTTAATTTTATTAATCTTTTTGCCTATAAAATTAGAATACTAGTATATAATACCTACTAGAAAATTAGAGTTTATTTCCTTCCAATAGGTATTCTAATAAACAAAGCAATTCCATTCTTTTATAGTATAGTCTTCTATTAATTATTAAGGTTTTATTTAAGTATTATTTAGAATATATATTATATATTCCAATATTACTACACTTTTAATGCCTTTATCCCATTTAGCCTAGTTTTTGGACCCCTTGAGTAAGGGAATAATATAATAATTTAAGCTATTCCCGCATATCTTTGCTACTTCTTTTTATACTATGAAATTAAATTTATTAAGATAGATGCATTCTTTGGACTTTTTTGATTGTTGGCTGTCTTTTAGTAGGGTATTAAGTCCTATTAGGAAATAGGATTAGGTAAGAGGTTGATTTAAATAGAGATTAGGAGTAGATAAAGTAGTATTTATAAGGTTATTATTTGTATTATATAGTAGTAAAGTAGGGTTTAATTAATATAGGAGTTTATTACTAAAGGCTTTAGTAAATTTATATAGACAAAAAAGGTCCTCCCCTTTAAATATTTCTTAGATATATCTATTAATCCTTTAGCTACAAAGATAATAGTCTTTGTATTATTTTCCTTTTTTAGAAAATACAAAGGTAGTTATTTTATAAATTTAGTATAATTCCCTTATAATAATTAATATATTATTAATAAAGGTATTTCTTATATCTTATTATTAAATTATAGGTATATATAAGGATCTAAAGGTAGTTAATAGAAATAGTATAAGGTTATTAAATTAATATATACTACTTTATTATCTTGTAAGTATTATAGGGGGGTTAATAGCTAAAATAGTAATTTTTGGTTTAGGGCTAATGGAGATATGCAATTTAGTATTAGTGCTTAAGGCACTTAAAGTACTAAATATACTAAATGTATTTAATAACATTTTAAAGGCTATTTATTTTATATAGTTTTTGGTTTTTATGGTTAATTAGATATCTAAGCAATATCCAGGCTCATAATCTATTAGAAAGAGAGTATATTGTTATATATAAGGAATAAGTGTTCTTCTAAGTATAGGGTGGAATATATATAATGTCCTCCCTTTTATCTTACTGCTCCCTTAATATACAATCTTACTTGTTGTATATAAGATAATTCCAATATTTTAGAGTACTTTTAAAACCTTATAGATATATTTACTATATTTTTCTTTGTTTTTAGAGAAGATTAGAATATTATCTAGATAGTAAATAATAAAGATATTAAGGTATTTGCAAAGGATGTTGTTAATTATTCTTTGGAATAAGGTAAGGGTATTTATAAGTCCGAAAGGTATAATAAGGTATTTAAAAAGTCTAAATTTGGTTTTAAAGGTGGTTTTCTATTTGTGTTTTTCTTTGATTTAAATTAGATTATAGGCTCCTTTAAGGTTAAAAATAGTAAATATATTTATATTATATAATTAGTCTTTTATTTTTATAATTAATAGTAAGGGGGTTTAATTCTTAATAGTAATATTATTAAGTTATTTATAGTTTATAATAAGTTATAATTTATTATTCTTTTTGGGAATAAATATAATAGGGTAGTTAGCTTTAGAATTTAAGATATAAATATATTTTTTCTTAAGTATATCTTTAATATATTTTTTTAGGATATTAAATTATACTTAGTTAAGATTATAAATAGGGTAGAATTAGGTATTGGTTTTATTTTTTAGTATAATTTTATAGTCTTATTAGCTAAATTCGGGTAAGCCTATTTTAAGTTTTTCTATAATAAGATATTTATAAATATGGTACTTAGGTAGTATATTTACTAGTTAGTCCTTATTTTCTTTCTTTATTTTCTTAAAATTAAAGTTAAGGTATTAGAATTATACTTATAGGTTAGTAATTTATTATTATTATTGCCTTTTTTAATTATTTTTATACTTATATTTAGTTTTTTTAGGTAATAATACTTTATTACTTATTCCTTTTACTTAATTAAGATTAGGAGTTTAAGATTTTTTATTATTGGAAATATTATTAGCTATATTATACCTAAAGAGTATTTATACCTAGTTAGTACACTAGTTAATATTAGGATTATAATAGTATAGCTATAGATATTTTAAAATAAAATTATAGTTTTTTATATTTATAATATTGAAATTAATATCTTAGTTTTTTTTATAAATAAAGACTTTAAGATAATTAAGTTTTTTATTTATTATACTATTATTATACTTAAGTAATTTTCCTTTAATATTGTATATAGTATAAGATTTTTTCTTTATTTTTTATAATAACTTTAGCTTATTAATTATTTAAGAGTTAATATAATTAAATTCTATTTTACTATTAATTAAAGTATTATATTATTATCCCTTAATCTAGATTTTTAATTTTAGCTAGGTTTATAGGTTTATAAAGGTTAAGTATAAAGACTTTTATAAGAATTCTTTTAGTAATTTTATAAGCTTTTATTTAAACTACTCTTAAGACTTTAGTTCTTTAAGGAGTATTAGAGATTTTTTAGAATAATACTAGTAAGTTTATATTAGTCCTATACTTTATTTACTCTATAAATATTATATTTAGGGTCTAGGTAATTAAATTATTTTTTATCTTTATAATTAAGCTTATTCTCTAAAGGCGCTAGAATAATAATATTATTATATTTTTCTTATTAGTTAATAATATAGTAATTATTATATTGATTTTTATAGGTATTCTTAATTGGTATATTAGTAAATTGTATAGGAAAGTACTTATTATTTTGCTTGGCTTTAAGGTATCCTTAGGGTTAGGGTTAGGGTTAGGGTTAGGGTTAGGGTTAGGGTTAGGGTTAGGGTTAGGGTTAGGGTTAGGGTTAGGGTTAGGGTTAGGGTTAGGGTTAGGGTTAGGGTTAGGGTTAGGGTTAGGGTTAGGGTTAGGGTTAGGGTTAGGGTTAGGGTTAGGGTTAGGGTTAGG